>JAJOZX010000222.1:1282500-1422500 GCA_023014485.1 Bathynomus jamesi | reverse complement strand
CTAAATATAAAGTTTAATACAGTTCTTAGTACCTCTGTCGTTCAATTATTAATCTTATATGTTATAATGTTTCAGAACAATCATATGATCCCTTTCCAGATAAAAGCCTAGTCCAAACGTATTTGGTTTTAGAATTTATAAATCTTAAAAAGATATAGGAAAAACACAAAGGAGAAAATGAATTCCTAACTGACGCATTTTACATGCAAAAATATACGTAATAATAATAATAATAATATCGCTAACAATAGACATATATCTGCTCTTATTTAGCTATTTGTAGTTAAACAGCGGTGAACATTCCTCAAACAGTAGGCTGTAGACCTGACATACTATGCACGAGAATTTTGTCAAATTTCCAGATTCCAGACAGTTCATAATACAGCTCAGTCCAGACCTCATTTTTTATGGTGACTGTCACTGGGACACATTTTCCAGATTGCTAGGAACAAATGAATAAAATGCCATGACTACAATCTTGTAGCTCACCAACCTTTTTCCTGAGCTTTAATTCTGAAAATATTTTTTTTCATCAATACTATATATTTGGTCCTTAGTTATAAAGAACACATCATTTGATGTTTAAAGACTCCCAAGTTCCAGGAAAATTGAGATGGTCATTTCACTCAAAAATCTGACAAGATAATTGATCACACAGTTTCCAAATTAGTTGGCAAATTTATGAAAAAAGTGTGTGGAAACCATTCATGTGCAAAAGTCTTAGTTTGATAAAATATGGTAAATGTGGTACACAGTAGCTCTTTAGTTAATTTCAAGAAAAATTTAGACACTTTCATGAGTGAAAGAGATAGTTTGTAGATTGTATATCGTGTATATCCTTAGTTTCAGTTTTGTAGGCTCTTTTGGTGGAAGTAAATAGTTGTATATTAATTAGCTAGTTTGAGATTGACATTTTACAAAATTTTATTATTATTAAAATGTAGCTGATGACTTGGATTACCTCAATAGGCCCAAGTGCCTTCATGTTTTCCAAATGAAATGTAATGTAACGTAATAACTTAGCTAAGAATACGGTATACACTATTCACATTCAGCAAACTATCTCTTTCATTCATGGAAGTGTCTAAATTTTTCTTAAAATTAACTAATGAGCTACTGTTTACCACATCATATGGCAAGTCATTCCAAAAATCTACTACTCTCTATGAGTAAAGAAGTATTTTTGTAGATCAAGTCAACAAGTCTGTTTTCTAATTTTCTTATTATGCCCACAAGTTATCCCATCAGTATCTAGTGAGAAAAAGTTATGTACATCTAAAGTGTCCAAACCTGAAAACATTTTAAACATCTGTATCATATCTCTCTTCATGTCTCTCAAAACTAAACATGCCTAGTTCCTTTAATCTTTTCCAGTATCCCTAACTACTGTCATCAAATGAATTAATTAGCCACAGCCTACTAAGGGCCTATTTCTTTTTACAACATTGAATTGTAATTTTACTTCCATTTTATTACTTGGTAAGTTAATTCACAAATGTTAAATTATCTAAATAAGTTTTACTCATAAAAAAAGACATATACCTAGATTATTACTACATTTGCAGTACAAAACCTTAAATTTAAGTAGCGTATTACTTCCCTTAATACAAGTGTACAGTACTTAGCTATATACAATAATGAATTCCTGAGTTTTTAAGCATGTGAATTATTGGCTATAAGTTCATATTCTTTTTTAATATGTGTTGTTTTATGTAAATTCGTATGTAAACTTATATACAGCTAATAACTCTTATGTTTAGACACTGACTCAGGAATTTATTATTGTACTCAGGCTTTAAGTCTGATTGTCTTCAACACTCCATGGCCTCACAGCCATAAATTGACAATTTATTATTCAGCTTGATACAGGTCTGTAGTTACTTAGGCTTTTTTTAAATACTCCTCAATTTTAGATAAACAATCATTTGATAACTTGTACTGTCTCCCCCTCAGCAAAACATGTTGGAATGGAATCCTGCAAACATCCTCTTGTTCAGGCCATTTAAAAGGATTCTTTTTCATGAAATTTACTAATAGATCCTTCTCAGTATCACACACTTAAACTATGTTTCCAACAAACCAGTCACCTTCATAGAAACAGGCCACATATGTACCAGGTTTATATTGGTAAGCCACATTTTCTTGGACCAAAAATTAATTACTTTAGATGTCACAAATACAATTTTAAGGTATGTATATAGTAGGGGTTTATCAGCTATCATGTATTTATTTTGAAGTTGTAGCAAAGTTTGTTTAACCAGCTATTTTTATTTTTCTTGCTCTACTTTGCCCACAACAACAACCTTAAGGGTTTCAAATGTTCAATCAAGAGTTAAAGTTACATTTGCAGTTTTAAAACAGGTTTGTAATGGGTTTTTATTGATAAATGATGAAATAGAGAAATCTTCATTTCCTTGGTGGTTCCTTATTCTTTACATTCAAGGCCTATCCTAACTAAAAACATTGTAAATTTTTAATTCAACCTGCGTCACAGGTTGATGTCTTAGTGACAGAATGGGGTTATCTGGCAAACTTTTTTCCTGAAACTGTACTGTGCATGTTTAAAACTAACATTTATTTCAGAAGTTTTGCGCAATGATTCCTCATTTCATGAAAGTAATATAAGTTACTCATTACTAAAACACTTGGTTTTGAATAATAAATATTACACCTTTTGGTTTAAAGAGAAAATATTTGTGAACAAAAAGGGTTAAGAACTACATGTTTAAGTTTAAACGTTATTGTAACCCCTCCTGGAAATCTCTTCAGAGATAATTATGTGACTCTTATATGGTAAATTGGTGTCAATTGTTACTCCAATGAATTTTTTTTTAACTTCTATTATGATAATAGACTTAACAATTCAGTTAACCCAAATATATATATATATACAGGTGTCCCATGAGGAAATGTCAAGAATGCACCATTTCACTCTTTGGGTATTTCTAAGTAGAAAGTATTATATCGATATGGGTCTGATTCCCAACCGTTACCGAGATACAGGCCTCTACATTTGGGTAACTAAAACATAATAAAAAGCCGATCTTAGATAATATTCAATGACATTTAATGATACATTGGCAACTGTGCAGATCCTCACATTATTTATTTACATTATTTTTTTGTCTGGGGGTTCTTGAAGAGTAACGTTTATCAGCGGGGTAAGCCCAAAACTACTGTAGGGAGCAGTTGGTTGCACGTATACAGGATGCGTTCATAAACCTCAGAAATGAACTTCCGCGTTTTCTTTGGCAAGACTAGATGGATCGGAGGCTCGCCGCGTGCATTGAAGAAGGAGGGGGTCACTTTGAAACCATTCTGCAATAAGTGCAATAGTGTATTGTATGTTTGTACTTTTTGTAAACCACAAGTGTCATTAAATAGTATCTAAGATCGCCTTTTTATTATGTTTTAATTACCCAAATGTAGAGGCCTGTATCTCGGTAACGGTTGGGAATCAGACCCATATCGATATAATACTTTCTACTTAGAAATACCCAAAGAGTGAAATGGTGCATTCTTGACATTTCCTCCTGGGACACCCTGTATATATATATATATATATATATATATATATATATAAATAAATTTATGAAACTGAAAACTTTTAGTATTTCTTATATAATTTAAATTGCTGACAATTAGAAAAAAGAAAGAAATCAATAGCTTAACCATAAACTAAATAAAATAAGCATTTAACTTGACTTTGTGTGTACTTTTTTCATAAAATATTTTTCCTGGTTGGGCTATTTTTTAAAGTGAAAGTTTCGCCTGCTTTTATACAATGTCGTTCTGACGTCGTTATCAAGCTCCACACAAGGAATTTCCAGGTAGTAACATGAAGCACGTTGCTGTTCTTTCGCCTGTACACACACACACACACACACACACACACACGCTAATTGAAACATGATTTATTTAATAAAAGAAATATTCAAGCTATATATATATATTTACAAACACGTGTAATAAATAAGTTAACAAATGAAATTCTGTCCCTGTTAACATAATTTCATTTAACTTATTTATCACACATGTTTTTAAATATATATGTCTTGAATATAATCATTGATGTGTCTGTTATTAACTTATTTATTACACGTGTTTGTAAATATATATACTGTATATAGCTTGAATATTTCTTTTATTAAATAAATCATGTTTCAATTAGCGTGTGTGTGTGTGTGTGTGTGTGCGTGTGCGTGTGTGTGTGTACAGGCGAAAGAACAGCAACGTGCTTCATGTTACTACCTGGAAATTCCTTGTGTGGAGCTTGATAACGACGTCAGAACGACATTGTATAAAGGCAGGCGAAACTTTCACTTTAAAAAATAGCCCAACCAGGAAAAATATTTTATGAAAAAAGTACACACAAAGTCAAGTTAAATGCTTATTTTATTTAGTTTATGGTTAAGCTATTGATTTCTTTCTTTTTTCTAATTGTCAGCAATTTAAATTATATAAGAAATACTAAAAGTTTTCAGTTTCATAAATTTATATATATATATATATATATATATATATATATATATATATATATATATATTTGGGTTAACTGAATTGTTAAGTCTATTATCATAATAGAAGTTAAAAAAAATTCATTGGAGTAACAATTGACACCAATTTACCATGTAAGAGTCACATAATTATCTCTGAAGAGATTTCCAGGAGGGGTTACAATAACGTTTAAACTTAAACATGTAGTTCTTAACCCTTTTTGTTCACAAATATTTTCTCTTTAAACCAAAAGGTGTAATATTTATTATTCAAAACCAAGTGTTTTAGTAATGAGTAACTTATATTACTTTCATGAAATGAGGAATCATTGCGCAAAACTTCTGAAATAAATGTTAGTTTTAAACATGCACAGTACAGTTTCAGGAAAAAAGTTTGCCAGATAACCCCATTCTGACACTAAGACATCAACCTGTGACGCAGGTTGAATTAAAAATTTACAATGTTTTTAGTTAGGATAGGCCTTGAATGTAAAGAATAAGGAACCACCAAGGAAATGAAGATTTCTCTATTTCATCATTTATCAATAAAAACCCATTACAAACCTGTTTAAAACTGCAAATGTAACTTTAGCTCTTGATTGAACATTTGAAACCCTTAAGGTTGTTGTTGTGGGCAAAGTAGAGCAAGAAAAATAAAAATAGCTGGTTAAACAAACTTTGCTACAACTTCAAAATAAATACATGATAGCTGATAAACCCCTTATACTATATACATACCTTAAAATTGTATTTGTGACATCTAAAGTAATTAATTTTTGGTCCAAGAAAATGTGGCTTACCAATATAAACCTGGTACATATGTGGCTTGTTTCTATGAAGGTGACTGGTTTGTTGGAAACATAGTTTAAGTGTGTGATACTGAGAAGGATCTATTAGTAAATTTCATGAAAAAGAATCCTTTTAAATGGCCTGAACAAGAGGATGTTTGCAGGATTCCATTCCAACATGTTTTGTGGGGGAGACAGTACAAGTTATCAAATGATTGTTTATCTAAAATTGAGGAGTATTTAAAAAAAGCCTAAGTAACTACAGACCTGTATCAAGCTGAATAATAAATTGTCAATTTATGGCTGTGAGGCCATGGAGTGTTGAAGACAATCAGACTTAAAACCTGAGTACAATAATAAATTCCTGAGTCAGTGTCTAAACATAAGAGTTATTAGCTGTATATAAGTTTACATACGAATTTACATAAAACAACACATATTAAAAAAGAATATGAACTTATAGCCAATAATTCACATGCTTAAAAACTCAGGAATTCATTATTGTATATAGCTAAGTACTGTACACTTGTATTAAGGGAAGTAATACGCTACTTAAATTTAAGGTTTTGTACTGCAAATGTAGTAATAATCTAGGTATATGTCTTTTTTTATGAGTAAAACTTATTTAGATAATTTAACATTTGTGAATTAACTTACCAAGTAATAAAATGGAAGTAAAATTACAATTCAATGTTGTAAAAAGAAATAGGCCCTTAGTAGGCTGTGGCTAATTAATTCATTTGATGACAGTAGTTAGGGATACTGGAAAAGATTAAAGGAACTAGGCATGTATAGTTTTGAGAGACATGAAGAGAGATATGATACAGATGTTTAAAATGTTTTCAGGTTTGGACACTTTAGATGTACATAACTTTTTCTCACTAGATACTGATGGGATAACTTGTGGGGATAATAAGAAAATTAGAAAACAGACTTGTTGACTTGATCTACAAAAATACTTCTTTACTCATAGAGTAGTAGTAGATTTTTGGAATGACTTGCCATATGATGTGGTAAACAGTAGCTCATTAGTTAATTTTAAGAAAAATTTAGACACTTCCATGAATGAAAGAGGTAGTTTGCTGAATGTGAATAGTGTATACCGTATTCTTAGCTAAGTTATTACGTTACATTACATTTCATTGGGCCTATTGAGGTAATCCAAGTCATCAGCTACATTTTAATAATAATAAAATTTTGTAAAATGTCAATCTCAAACTAGCTAATTAATATACAACTATTTACTTCCACCAAAAGAGCCTACAAAACTGAAACTAAAGATATACACGATATACAATCTACAAACTATCTCTTTCACTCATGAAAGTGTCTAAATTTTTCTTGAAATTAACTAAAGAGCTACTGTGTACCATATTTACCATATTTTATCAAACTAAGACTTTTGCACATGAATGGTTTCCACACACTTTTTTCATAAATTTGCCAACTAATTTGGAAACTGTGTGATCAATTATCTTGTCAGATTTTTGAGTGAAATGACCATCTCAATTTTCATGGAACTTGGGAGTCTTTATACATCAAATGATGTGTTCTTTATAACTAAGGACCAAATATATAGTATTGATGAAAAAAAAAAATTTCAGAATTAAAGCTCAGGAAAAAGGTTGGTGAGCTACAAGATTGTAGTCTTGGCATTTTATTCATTTGTTCCTAGCAATCTGGAAAATGTGTCCCAGTGACAGTCACCATAAAAAATGAGATCTGGACTGAGCTGTATTATGAACTGTCTGGAATCTGGAAATTTGACAAAATTCTCGTGCATAGTATGTCAGGTCTACAGCCTACTGTTTGAGGAATGTTCACCGCTGTTTAACTACAAATAGCTAAATAAGAGCAGATATATGTCTATTGTTAGCGATATTATTATTATTATTATTACGTATATTTTTGCATGTAAAATGCGTCAGTTAGGAATTCATTTTCTCCTTTGTGTTTTCCTATATCTTTTTAAGATTTATAAATTCTAAAACCAAATACGTTTGGACTAGGCTTTTATCTGGAAAGGGATCATATGATTGTTCTGAAACATTATAACATATAAGATTAATAATTGAACGATAGAGGTACTGAGAACTGTATTAAACTTTATATTTAGGATAAAGACGATGACGTAGCGCAGAAAAGTTATTATATTTGGCAGCATCCGCTGTTTCGGGGGACTATCGCATTTCAATGCCTGATAAAAATGTATAAATGACAAAAATATATAAACGTGGATAGCTAGATCTAAAGTATAAAATTAAAACTGTTCAATAATAAAAATTAAAATTACAAAGTTGAAACACATAATCCAAAATCAAATCGAAAAAAAAAAAAAAAAAAAAAAAAAAAAAAAGACATTTAATAGTGACGCGTATAACGTTCATAACATATTTAAAATTACAATAAGCAAGTTGTAGAATACATAATTATGCAAGTTGTGCCAAAATCCCATTTTCTTTTATAAATAGTCTTAGAACAATTAACATTTTTAATAATATATATGCACAAAGAGAGAAATGGCTTTGAGTCTTTCTCGGAACTGGAAATTGCCAAGGCGACTTCATTAACATTAAATTTATCAAGATATACATTTATTTTATTAGTAAATAGCCTTGTGTCCGTAAGTGCGGGGTTGTTTCGGTGAATAATGGCTAAGGTGTCTTTAGGCATGAAGTTATTCTTGAACACCGTAAAACATAATGATGCGATGGCGGTTGCGACTTGCAGTGGATCGCATTTGAAACGGGCTATGTACATCTTTCTAAAGGCCTGGATACATACTCTAAGCATGCGCACATCATTCACGCAATAACGCTCACATTCATCAGCTATATTATAAGGGTTACTTTCATTAAAACTGTCGTAGTATCGATCAAAGTCTTCACGTTCATCCATACAGTCAAAATAATGTTTGGGGGGTGGTGGGCCTACGTAGTTTAAAGTCTCGCTGGTGAGGAAAGTGTAAGGGAAGTAACCTTTGAATTCCAACGTTGCTCGGCTGAGTTATGATAAAAAGAAAATTAATTAATTATATTAAAAATATAGGTTATCATTGAGAAATAAATTAGGAGTTGATAAAGCTTCTAGCCTTGTATAAATGTTAACTTAGTTCTGAAATTCATATTCTTTTTCATAAAATTGCTTTAATTCACTTTAAGATGAAAAGCGCGTAATATTTTTTCTGCTCCACGGAGAGATGAAAAAATGCATTGGTTTCCGGGAAGTGTGTGTGTGTGTGTGTGCACGAGTTTATTCGTTTATTATATATATACAGTGGTGGGCACGCGCAACAATTTTTGTAGCGCCGCAACCGCAACCGCAACTCTGCTGAAATAGTTGCGCCGCACGCGCAAGCGCAACCCTTTCCAAAAAGTTGCGCCGCAAGCGCAAGCGCAACCAAAAATGTTGCGGCGCAACTGCCCACCTTTGTATATATATATATATATATAGCCGGGTTGGGGAATGAGGCTCGTATGTTAGTTTCATTTAAATTAATATACGTTTGGTATTTTCCTGATTTTCATGATATATATAATATATAATATATATACATATGAAATAGGATCCCTCCTAAGGAGACGTAATTTACATTTAGGATAAAAACGAAGACGTAGAGCAAGAAAGTCATTATATTTGGCTGCAGCCGACGTTTCGGGCAACTCTACCCATTTTCAAGGCCTAATAAAATAAAAGGCTAAAATTAATGCATGACAAAAAAAAAAAATAAAAAATTATACGAATGTCAAAAACAAACTAATTCATAGCACAGAATAAAACCACTTAAAGAATAAAAATTAAAAATTAAAAAGCGTAAAACAAGCATAAGCCAAAAACAAATTAAAAATTATATACATGACGAATAACACATGATAAAAGTAAAACTTTAAAACAAAAACATTCAAACAAATTAGTTAAAAATTAGTAAAAACTTCACTAATAAAAAGTTAAATGAAAAAACGCAAAGTGCACGAAAACATACCATGCTCACTTGACATCCTCAAACAACTGAGGCGAAAAGGAGACAGGGTCAAGGGGAAAACAGAAAAATTTAGTTGGTAGGCATTCTAATTAATATAAAGGGGGTAACAGCTGGAATCAATATTTAAGCTGGAATTCAGAAATTTAATGCACAAAGATTCATAAATACGGAGAGAGGACGGACATTTAATGATTTAAGAATTTTAAAGTTATTAACGGAAATATCAACTTTACACTTAAGAGAATGATTTCTAATGGCAGACTGTTCCTTTTTAGATAAAACTTTCCCTGTCCTTTAAGTGGTTTTATTCTGTGCTATGAATTAGTTTGTTTTTGACATTCGTATAATTTTTTATTTTTTTTTTTTTTGTCATGCATTAATTTTAGCCTTTTATTTTATTAGGCCTTGAAAATGGGTAGAGTTGCCCGAAACGTCGGCTGCAGCCAAATATAATGACTTTCTTGCTCTACGTCTTCGTTTTTATCCTAAATGTATATATATATATATATATATATATATATTATATATATATATAGGTGTGTGTGTGTGTGTGTGCTTGTGTGAAAGCTAAGATTTGGAGAGAAGGGAGACGAGAGAGAGAGAGAGGAAGTTCCAGCAAAAATTCATCTGTGAACGCCCACACCTTTCAAAGGTTTCAACGCAGGCACGTGTGTTTTGAGTTATATATATTACGCGCGCGTTTAATTTCTTATATTGAGTAAATAAATTCTTATAATAAATGGCTCTCTTAAAAGGTGAAAATAGTAATTAATTTCTTATAATATACGTTTAGGATCATTTAAATTAATACACGTTTGGCATTTTTCCTGATTTTCGTAATATATACAGAGGTGTGTGTGTGCGTGTGTGTGTGTGTGTGTGTGTAGATTTGTGAATATGATAATTTTCAGTCTAACGATTTATTTATTGGGTAACTGTTAATTCTGTTATATTACTAATAACTCATTGGAAAACTGACTAAATGGAAATATTATTTGGATTCCTTTATTTGAAAAACTCTCGCTCTCTTCTATATATATATATATATATATATATATATATATATATATATATATAGTTATTAGTAAATTCAGGTATGCCTACCTTATTTCTTTCGCGGATTGTTATTTAATATAATTGTGTGTATTTCTTTCAATAACAGAGAAGTTATATATATATATATATATATATATATATAGATGGGGATCGATTGATTAACTATATAAATATATTATGGTGTTTTATATGCTTTGTGCACAGACAAGCGTGTGTTTCATAAATTTCTCGTCATTTGAAGTGAAGGGAGACTTATCAGGGATTGGGGGGAAGGTCTCTCAACCCTCAGGTGTGTGTGTGTGTGTGTAGATTTGTGAATATGATAATTTTCAGTCTAACGATTTATTTATTGGGTAACTTTGTTAATTCTGTTATATTACTAATAACTCATTGGAAAACTGAGTAAATGGAAATATTATTTGGATTCCTTTATTTGAACAAAACTCTCGCTCTCTTTCTATATATATATATATTTATATATATATATATATATATATATAGTTATTAGTAAATTCAGGTATGCCTACCTTATTTCTTTCGCGGATTGTTATTTAATATAATTGTGTGTATTTCTTTCAATAACAGAGAAGTTATATATATATATGGATGGGGCTCGATTGATTAACTATATAAATATATTATGGTATTTTATATGCTTTGTGCACAGACAAGCGTGGTTTCACAAATTTCTCGTCATTTGAAGTGAAGGGAGACTTATCAGGGATTGGGGGGAAGGTCTCTCAACCCTCAGGTGTGTGTGTGTGTGTGTGTGTGGTGTGTGTGTGTGTGTGTGTGAGTTGTTTATTCGTTTATTATATATATATATAATATATATATATATATACATCAAGAGCGGTCTGGAAGGAAGATCTCTCATGTCGTCCGACCCCGTTATAGCGGATGTATTTGGGATAATTTCAACTTTTAATTGAATTGTTTCGTAAATTTTCATATTGTTTCGTTGTTCAATTATTTATAATAAAAATTAAGTGTGTAAAAATTATTTATTTAATAAACAGAATTTAATTGGATTCAATTGTGGTACACAATGGATGACTAATATATGGTTTTCTGGAATACATGTCGCTATCTGATGCTGCGATCTGGCAACTCAGCAGCTGAATACATGGCGTGATCTGACAACTCACAACTGAATACATTGCGCTATCTGGCAACTCAGCCAGAATAGAGGTTTATAAAAGGCCGTGAGACGTCTGACGGAGTCATTCCAGCTCATTTAAACACTGATGAACTTAATTTTCTTCTACTACTTCTTTCACCACCTTTCTCTACAAAAAAAAAAAAATGGTGTCAATAATCCAGCAGGGTTGAAAGCACCTTAAACAGAAAAAACAAACAAACATTCCAGCTCGGCTCCCAGCCGAGCAAGGACCTCTGGTCCTTCTCTTTCTGGCCCTTTGGGAAAACCCCTTAGAGGCCTCTTAGGTTAGGTAAACGAAAATAACTTGGGGGAGAACTCCGCCTCCAAGTTGCATGCCTTGCAATCAAAGGCCACTACTCTCTCTCTCTCCTTCAGGTGTACCCCTCTCCCCCTTGGCTCAGCCAACTGGCTGATTAGGAGCCTATAAAACAACGCCTTTTCTCTCTGGCCCTTTGTGGGGAATAGCTTGGGGGAGAACTCCACCTCCAAGTTGCATGCCCCTTGCAACCCCGGTTGGCAACAAAGGGCCCTTTGGGGTAATTTTTTTCTTTTTTTTCTTTTTTTTTTTTTTAATTTTTTTAATTTTTTGCAACACCCCCACCCCCTTGCAACACACCACACCCCCTTGCAACATTCTTGCACTCTCCCCTTTTTCGGCTATACTACTATCGTTCATAGAGGTTGTATCAGTGTTGTGCCGTATATAATATTTCTTTTCATTTGACTTTTAATTCACGAATGTTTGAACCCTTAATCATGCCAAAACAAAAAGTGTATACACAAAAATTTCGCAGAGAATGGCTTACGAACGAATTATTTGTAAAATGGTTAGTGGCAGTGGAAGATGATCCCCTTATAGCTCATTGCAGATTTTGTAAATGCAATATCAAAGCAAAACATAACGATTTAGTTTTGGCTATACTTTTAGCTAATTGACCAAAAAATCTAGTTAATTCTAGCTATATATTATAGCTTTTCTAGCTATAAACCCAAAGTTTCATTTGGCAACCCTGGGCTGAGTTGAAGTTCAGTCTGCTTCCAGATCTCGCAAGAGGAGTTTGGGGAGGTCCAAGAGGTCAAGACTGGCAGTTGGGCCTAACTTTGAGAAGTTGGTCTTTCTGAAGGGCAACCAGCACATTGTGTCATAGTCTTTAATAAATGTGCCTAAAATTTAATTTTACCTTTCAGTTCCGGCCATAATAATTCTCTGGTAAATTAAAATTTAGTTAATGGTTAGTGGTTACAAGGGTTTCAAAACATGTAATCAGTACATTTTTTATTAAAAATAAAAAAAAAAGTTATTAAGCAAAAAAGTTGCAAAACTTGATAAAAATACAGTTAAATACCTATTTATTGTTGGATTTTGCATAAATAAACATTTTCTATGGGTTTTAAAGCTTTTTTCCTTGATTTTTTTAAATGTTAGTAAAGAAATAGTTATCGTTAACTTCCGTTAACTTTGTAGTAAAATTATCGGATTATCGTTATCGGAGTTAAAAATTGGGGTTAACGGATTATCGTTATCGAAAATTACAAACACTATAGTTTTTTCTTTTTCATGATGTTAGCCCGACGTGGACAACGGGTCACTCGCAAAGAGGCCCGAAAATATAGCTTCCCTCACCAGCTATCTGCCAAGCAGATAGGATCCAGCTTTGGGACAGGTTCTAGGGCTAACATTATGAAAAATAAATAACTGTAGTGTTCGTCATTTACCATTACTTATTCACTAGGACTATAGTAGATTTAATTTCCCAGAAGAATTCCTTGTTCAATGCATGGTCTGTGCGTAACATAAAAGTTCCTCAGGGAACCATTCTGAGTTGTATTATTATATATATATATATATATATACAGAGGTGGGCAGGACCGAGTTCCAAAAGGACCGAACTCCAGGAACTCGGTCCTTTTTAAGGACCGTGAGCGGGAAAGTCGGTCATTTTCTCAGTGAGGACCGAAATGAGAAGCGACGGTCCATTTTTAAGCAATTCCGGACGGTCTTTTTTAGTGATTTTAGTGTGTTTAGTGATTATTTGAAGTTCTAAAGAAGATGGATCGTTTCCTCCAGAAGACTCAGAAAGAGACTGAGACTGAATTGAAACTTGTTTCAACACCTGGAGGAGACGAAGAATCTACTGATGTTAGTGCTTCAACTTCAAGTCAAGCAACTGGAGCTCCTAACGGAACTGAACCCAGCAATCCCGGCAATTGTTCATTTTAATCAAATTTTTCACTTATATTATATATAAGGACCGAGGACCGAGTCGTTCCTAGGTCCTATCTTCAGAAGGACCCGGACCGGGACCGTCGGTCCAGTTTGAGGCAAGGACCGGGACCGTCGGTCCTTTTTGAGGCCGGGTGCCCACCTTTGTGTATATATATATAATATATATATTATATATATATATAATATACACAGTGCTTTCGAAAGTCTCCGCAGTGCTATGTTAAACGCATAGGAAATTGAAAAACTACAAAGTTTTCATTCATCCATGATTTAGTGATTTTATTACATAACCTTTTGATTTTACAGCATGTGTTCAAAGTGTCAACAAGCACGTTGACTGCGGAGAGACTTTTCGAACGCACTGTATATAATAGCCTAATTAATTATCAGTGGTGGGCACCGTTAACCAAAAAGTTAACTTCGATAACGATAATCCGTTACCCCCAATTTTTAACTCCGATAACGATAATCCGATAATTTTACTACAAAATTAACGGAAGTTAACGATAATCCGTTAACGATAACTATTTCTTTACTAACATTTAAAAAAATCAAGGAAAAAAGCTTTAAAACCCATAGAAAATGTTTATTTATGCAAAATCCAACAATAAATAGGTATTTGACTGTATTTTTATCAAGTTTTGCAACTTTTTTTGCTTAAACTGTAGGTTTAAGGTGGAGTGACGCGCTTGAGTCCATCAGAATGAACAATTTGGGGGAAGCAAAACCAAAGTTATATATATTATATATATATATATATAAAATGCAAATCCACAAGGAAATTCCTTGTGAGTTTGCATCATTCATTCATTTCACATGTTTAATTGTGAAATTCATCCCATATATATATATATATATTATTATATATATATATATATATATATTCACTCTTAATAAGTCAGTGATATGGGTCAGAAACTGGCACAATGTTCATTCAGGCCATCTAATTGCGGCCCATTACGCTAACACCAGGATTATCATTACCAGCACCATCGGGATTCGAACTAGTGTTGAAAACCGGTTTGTAAAATTCCCCTAAAAATCGAAAACCGAAAGAAAAAACCGGTTTTAGCGATTGATTTTTATTTGGCTCAAACTTGCGCGAACGTGCAGCTACGCGCTACAGCGCACAAAAAATAACTTCGAATACATTACCTATTAAGTTAAATTGTAACAAACTGGCAACTGATCTTCAGTATAATTTTTGCCTATCTGGCAACTCGATCTTCAGTTTGTCTCATCATGTAGGCTGTAGTG
The DNA here is from genome assembly GCA_023014485.1 of Bathynomus jamesi. Taxonomy (NCBI): domain Eukaryota; kingdom Metazoa; phylum Arthropoda; class Malacostraca; order Isopoda; family Cirolanidae; genus Bathynomus; species Bathynomus jamesi. The sequence continues at coordinate 1,407,532 of JAJOZX010000222.1, read as the reverse complement.
TAGAGTCAGTCGACTAAAGCCCTATTCGCAGTATAAGACCCTTAATGCCCTTTGTTTCTTAAGATGTCATTTCCAAAATAGGGATAAAATCTAAATTAATTTATATATTTTTTCTTACACGAAGAGTCAATTTTCTGTTTTCTAGGTAAAGTTTTTTTTATTAAAAATTTTATTTCAATGTTTTTTCCAAAATAGAGATAAATTTTATTTTTATTCTTTATAATTTTTTTACAAAAAGAAGTTTATTTCTTTCTAAGTATAGATGTTTTATTTTAAAAAATTATTTCAAATCTAAATTGTTTGAATAATGTATTATTTTGGCTAAAATAAAATATGTCAAAGTTGTCATTTTCTTATTCATATGCATACATATGATGCTGCATTTTTGCATTCTTTTGACCAAAAAATAGGATAAGCTATGCTTGTTAAGAGTTAAAGTCAGTACCTTTCAATTGTGGCTTTTAAAAATTACTATACTTTTCGGTCATAACCGGTTAAAACCGGCTTTCAAAAAACAGATCGATTAAAAACCGGTTTGTGAAGTTTCGATTATTTTTCAACACTAATTCGAACCTCCGACCTCAGTGTCATCAATTCGCTATAAGGAAAATGGTATTACCTTCTGAGTTATGGTCTCTGGTTTAATTCCCTTAATGGCATAGTTAACGTTACCACATTTCAGTTAAATAAAAATATTTTCAGAAAAAAATTCGCAGGTCTTAAACTAATCAAATGTTACAAACTCTTTTAATACCAAATTAATGTCGTGAGAAAGTTAATTAATTACTTAAATTTTGTGAAAAGAATGTTTTCGTTCTCGGAACGTTGAAACAACTCCTTTGATTTTATTTAGACTAGTGGTATTTAACCTAGAGGTAATTACCCCCCCTCCCCCTCTGTGTAATTCGGTCTTTTCGGGGGGTAACGAGCTGGCACCACTGTCCCAAAATAAGCCGTTATGGTTCCATTAAATTTTGTTATTCTTTCTTAATTTTCCTTTTCTCATGTTTGCCATTTAAAAATGGGAGGGGGAAGGGGGGGGGGGTAATTACGGGTGGTTTTGTTGACTAGCTCAAGAGGTAACAGTGCGAAAAAGGTTAAATACCACTGATTTAGACAGATTTTCTTTAATTCAAAGAATTGTGGTCAGAAAATTTTTCCATGAATCACGATGTAAAGAATCACGATGCTTTACATTACGTTAATGCGTCAAAGATACTCATCCTATATGAAAGATGCTAAAAAATTTGAAATCTTCTTTCTAACCTTTGAGGAATGTAACTAAGAACCGCTTAAAGTATAGATGTTTACTCGGTGCCCGCACCTCAGTAGGTAACACCGACTGTTTCCTTATAAACGAAGTGAAAACAATGAGGTCGGGGGTTCGACCACCGATGGTATTGGCTAATAGTAATTTGGGAGTTAACAAAATGGGTCACATTCGTCTGCCCTTATCACTTTAACAGTTTCTGACTCTCATGAATCATTATTATCAAATACCCCGTAAATTCTATACCCACCGAAAGGAAATTATTTTCTTTTTTACTTTACAGTTTATCTCTGTATTTTCCCTTCATGCCCCCCTCCCTCTTTCTACCCTTCTCATAACCTCTCCCACTCAAATTAGAATCTTTCATTCGTTGTACGACAATTTGCGGAGTTCTCTTCCCAACCTCGATTATTCCCTTTATCAGTCTTTGTCCAAGAATGAGAAATCCGAAAGTAGAATTCTCGAAGGAAGGAGCAATTCTCAAATCGCTCCATTTCCATAGCCACTGCAGGACTTCTCACTCTGTTAGAATTTTCATAGAAAATATCCCCCCGGGGGCATGTAACTACGCCAAATCCTTCGTTTTATCCTTTTACAACTCAGGAAACTCTTTTCTCAAATTTGGGATTCCCACTTCAAGCATTCCCACTTTCGGATGGGAATGGGAATGAGAATGGGAATGACACGAAGTGAGACGTAATAACTTTACACTGACTGTATGTATGTATGTATGTATGTATGTAATTAAAACTATTTAGCTTTATAGCATGTACAGTTTTAGCCAGAGTTCGTAGCTCAGTCGGTAACACATTTTTCCCATAAGCGAAGTGAAGACACTGAGGCCGGGGGTTCGAATCCCGATGGTACTGGTAATGGTAATAATAATAATAATAATAATACAGGAATTGTTAGACGAATAAGCCAGCCACACTAGTCTGGCTTGAACGCTATGCAAGGTTCTCTGACTGATTATTATCATGTACTATTTTATGATAATTAGCAGTGTTGGGCACTAAAGCGTTAATCCGATAACAGTTAATTAACGAAGTTAACTTTTTTTAACGGACTATTAACGGAAGTTAATTTCCACCGCTCCGCGAATGAATTCAAACCGCCATAACTTCAGTCTGCTTCCAGATCTCGCAAGGGGAAGTTGGGGAGGCCCAAGAGGTCAAGACTGGCAGTTGGGCCTAACTTTGAGAAGTTGGTCTTTCTGAAGGGCAACCAGCACATTGTGTCATAGTCTTTAATAAATGTGCCTAAAACTTAATTTTACCTTTCAGTTCCCGCCATAATAATTCTCTGGTAAATTAAAATTTAGTTAATGGTTAGTGGTTACAAGGGTTTCAAAACATGTAATCAGTACATTTTTTATTAAAAATAAAAAAAAAGTTATTAATGTGGAATCTGAACCACGCGGTCAGAAATTACAAAGTCCTCTCCCGGACTCGATCTTACGACCTTCCGATCAGCAGCCCAGCGTCTTAACCACTAGGCTACCCAGGGTACCCATTTATCTACCAACCAGTTTTTTTGGTGTGTGAAAGGATGAGCAACTGGGTTTTGCTGCGCGCCACCTGCCGTCATTGGGTCTCAATCCCGGGGCCGATAGATTTGTAGTCAGCGATGTGTGTATATATATATATATAAAACATAAAATAAAATTTTATTTAATTATTTAATTAATGAATCAATTATTTCAATTATTTATTTACTTGCTTTTTATTTTAATTGAAGCTTCCTTCATGGTACCGACTCTGATATTGGCTGGATCCTTCCTTTCGCCGAGCGTGGAGCACATCTGCATCCCTCCTTTGGGGCCTGAAAAAGTCGTTGAAGTGTGAGATCAATTATTAATTAATTAATTAATTGTCTTTAATGGTTCGCTATTTTTAAAGGTTCATAATTCTTTAAACTAATTATTCTGTATATATATATATATATTATTATTTTTAGTATATAATAATTGTAGATTTTTATTAAAGAGTAGGAGAAAAGTCTTTAAGGATTTTATACATGCATACATTTAGTTAACAACATTATACAGATAAATGTTCAAATGATGAACCAAATCAAACAGTCCATAAGAATTTTATTCAAACAAATATTTTGTTAAATTGTAATTTAATCTTCAAAGAGTTCTCCATCCGCCATGATACATTTGTGGATTCTCTCTTTGAAACTCTTCATTGTTCTTCTGAACATATCGAGTGGGATCCTTTTCAGTTCTTCATCTATTTTGAGGCCAAGGCCATTCACATTTGAATAGATGAAACCAGAAGTGTAGAATTTGTCACGCAAATAAGTCCAAAGCCAGATATCACATGGAGTTAAATCAAATGATCTGGCTGACCACTCGATGGGACCTCGCCGCCCAAGCCATCTTCCTTCAAGAGTGGTATCCAGAATCTCACGGGCAGCTACGGAGTAATGTGGCGGCGCTCCATCATGTTGATAAAGCCAATTCCTGCCAACGCCATTAGTAAACTGTGGCAAAACTTTGTCTCTCAATACCTGGCAATAGCATTTTAAATCCAGCGTATCTCTCGATATGTCAAAGGAAACGAGTCCTGAATAACCAATGCACACCCAAACTGTTAATGTAGGGCCTAGCCATTTTAACGGGTTTGCCCAGTTGTATTTTGGGATTTCTTTTTCGCCAGTAATGAACGTTGTTTGTTTCTTTTACTCGTTACACCGAAGACACATTCATCTGAAAATGTGATCTTTCGGAAGAAATTTGGATCACTGTTGAACTTTTGTTTCATTGCTTCAGCAAACCTGCAACCGTCTATCAGAATCATCGTCGTATATGAGCTGAGAGTAAAGGGTTTGTAATCGTGGTACCCCTGTGATTTCAATATTTTTGCTACTGAAAATGTGGAAATACCCAATTCTTCTGCAACTTTTCTCGTTGAAGTTGTTGGATCGACTCGAAAACTGGGCAGGAGGATACCTTTGTTGTTGTCTCCTGTCGTTGTTATTGGCCTTCCGCTTCTTGAACGATCTTTTACCAGGCTCTCTTTTTCCAAAAGTTTGAGCTTCCAATATCGAAGAGTGGTTGCATTTAGTGGTCGTTTATTATATTTTTCTTGAAATAAACGCAAACTTTCTTCACAATTATTATAAGAAATAGACCACGATACAAGATACTTTTTCTTCATTTCTTCATTCCATCCTCATTGACATGGCGCTGACTGGGGCTAGGCCCTAGGACCATCCTGTTCTAGACTAGGGTCATTCCTGTATTTGTATGTATAAAATCCTTAAAAACTTTTCTCCCACCCTGTATTATAAATGAAACACACACACACACACACACACACACATATATATATATATATATATATATATATATATATATATATATATATATCATCACTTCTTTACATCAGTTTTTACAGTTGAGACTACATCTTTTATTCCGGAGGGTTGTAATATGTTTAGTGACGTAAATGGGGTTCCATTGCTACTGGCATAATTGTTTACAGTGAAGAGGTTGTTCATTATATAGATGCGTTAAAAATGAATAAATCAGGGGGGTCCTGACATTTTTTACTCAAAGCATTTAAAAGAGTTAAAGAATGAAATACTGGATCCTTTAGTTCACATACAGTATTTAATAAATCTTTATCGCAGGGGGTTGTTCCTTTCGATTTTAAATTTGCTAATGTAACTCCAGTCTTTAAAAAAGGGGATCAGCAACGCTAATGTCACTCCAGTCTTTAAAGAAAAGGGATAAGTAATAAGCGGAAAATTATAGGCCTATTAATCTAACTTCTATTATTGGAAAACGTTCAGAATCAGTTATTTGAGATCGTATAGTTAAACATCTTGAAAGCAATAATCTTATCAAAGTCAGCGTGAGTTTCGTAGAAATGTGTCCCGTTTAACAAATTTATTAGAATTTTTTCATGAAGTAATCGGGATTTATGATTGTAATATAGAGGTAGATATAATATATATATATATATTAAAAAGGCGTTTGACAAATCTCTGCATAAACGATTGTTGAAAAAATTAAAAGCTCACGCAATAAGGGGTGAAGTTCTTAATTGGACTGACAATTGGTTAAATGGTAGAAAGCAGATGGTAGCTATTAACGGAGAAGAGTCAGGGTAGGCTAATGTAACTAGGGGTGCTCATAATCCCTGTTAACGATCTTGATGTCAATTTAGTGAGTAAAATTTCTAAATTTGCCGACGACATTAAAGTTGCGGGTAAAGCGATTAGTTTACTAGCTAGAGAAAGTTTACAGTGCTATCTCAACAATTTAGTGGAGTGGTCTAATAAGTGGCAAATGAAATTTAACGTAGATAAATGTAAAGCCACACATACATACAGGTTATCGCAACAATAAATTTAACTACACTATGAGCAAGTGCGTTGAACGAAGCCTCTGAGGAAAAAAATTTGTGTTATTGTTACTAAGGATTCAAAGTTCTCAAAACAATGTTCAGTCGCGAGCAGCAAAGCTAATAGAGTATTAGATTTTATTTCTCGTAATTTTTAATATAAATCTAAAGATATTGTTTTGCCATTATATGAGTCGCTTGTTAGGCCTCAACTAGAATATGCTGTACAGTTTTGGTCGCCCTATATGAGTAAGGATATAGAAATGGTAGAAAGGGTTCAGCGCCACGCAACAAATCTTATTTCAATTTATCCCAACGCTATGTCGTAAAACATACGAAGATATGTAGACTCAAAGAGCTGATTTTTTTTATACGCTCGAAACTCAGCGTTTGAGAGGCGAATTAATTCAGGTATTCAACATTTTAAATCGTTTTGATAACGTAAGTTATGAGATCTTTTTTGTCCTAGAAGAGGGGAACATTACGAGAAAATGTGGTTTTAAAATAAGGGGCAAAAGAGTTAAAACAAACATTGCAGGGGATTTTTCATCACTAAAATAGTCAAGAGGTGGAATAGCCTTCCTGTCGAAGTCGTACCGAGCACTTCGGTTAATATGTTTAAAAATAAGTTGGATTGGTATTTTAGTAGCATAAATTTTCATTAAAGGGTGAGTAAATTGGGGATGTGTATTTTAGTTGGTAGAGGGAGTAGCCCAATTTTCCATCTTGTTTTAAATGTAGTAGGAAGTGCTGAGCGGCTCTGGTTGCAGAGCACTAAGAGTTCTCAGATGATACCCCATTGGTGGAGACGGGAAGCTTGATATGAATTTTCGGGAGTCAAAACCTCCGAATAGCTGAGTAAGTATAAAGCATGAGTATAAAGCATGTAGTAGGATGCGCTGGTCTGGTCTGGTTTCAGAGCACTGTGAGTGCTTAGATGATACCGCAATGGTAGAAAAGGGAAGCTTGATGGGATCTCTCGGAAGTCAAAACCTCCGAATAGATGTTTACAATTTCATGGATACTACTTGGGTATACAGTGTAGAATTGTTAGTACTTTTCAGGAAAATCGCGAAATATTTAACTTAGGGGAGGAATTTCGACGGAAGCAAAAACCTTCGAACGGAAGCAAAAACCAAGGTTAACCAAGGTTATATACAGGGTGTTCTAAAATTACGTAGTAAACTTTTATATGAACGCAATATCTTAACAAAAGTATGCGATATTTAGCAATTTTATTTAAAATACAATAACAATAAGAAAAGCAACAATAATTGTTTACTGATCGACAGATATATAAAAGTTTACTAGGTAATTTTAGAACACCCGTGTGTGTGTGTGTGTGTGTGTGTGTGGTGTGTGTGTGTGTGTGTATAATAAATATTTGTTAATGAAATAAAAGCGTTTTATATAAAATTATATAAAAAGTTACATTTCGTTTTGTCACTGAACTGGTCAACGCTTTTCTTTACCCTTTTATTTATCATCATATAGAAAACGTAGACAAAACAGAACCATGAATACAGTCCCATAATGCCCATACCAAGCTCCTTGGCCCATACATAATTACTTAATACAACGTTATGACTAATACTGAAAAATGAATCGCAGTTAATAGGCAAAACACGTCAAAACTGTATATTCGGTCACATAAAATTTAATTTAACAGCTCCATAACGTGTCTGCATTACAGTCATGCATATTGCTGCGAATTGTGTGTGTGTGTGTGTGTGTGCGCGCGCGTGTTTTCCCTTGTAACTTGCGCATAAGTTGTTTCTTATTTTCCTGAATTAAGTTCAAGGTAAGTTAATCAAAGTGAACTATGGAATTTGTACACTCAGGGTATCTCTCTCCAAAGATAGAGATAGAGATAGAAAGATCTTTGCAATCCATTTGAGATTATCTTCTCTCTCTCTCTTTTGATCTCTGAATGTAAAGAGTAGTAACTAAATGAAAGAGAGAATGGTGTAACTGCAATATTTTATCAGTTGAAGATGCTACGGTTTGCTTTTCAAATTTATTAATTTTATTAATATTATTAATATTAATATTGGCTCTTTTCCGTTCTACCCCAGCAACAAAAAATGAAATTATATATTATTTTCTACTGTAGTTTTACTTGCTGAATTCAATAATATATATCTTATTTTGGAGAAATTAATAACAAAAGAGTTATAGTCCGTTTATTTTATTTAAAAGTAGAGATTGCATTTAAGATTTCAATAAAAATGTCCTTTCCTTTTTGTCTTCTCCTCCACAGAAATTCACATAAATGAGAATCTATCATATTTCTAGATGTTCCCCAATGTCTCTCGTTCCTTTGTTTAGCTAAATCAACTGTACGCCCTTGACGATTGGTTAGGTTAGGTCGTGATATTTTCGCTAGTTAGCCTTATAAGGTTAACTAAAGAAGGCTGGGGCAGAACGTTATTTCCTTAACTATGTTTATGAAATTCCATTTATCATCCGTAACAATATCTACAAAAGAGAGAAAAAAATTAATAATTATAACCATAACTGATTAAAGCACGAATACTTTCTCCAAAATGAAATATATATTATTGAATTCAGCAAGTAAAACTACACTAGAAATTGTTGCTGGGGTAGAACGGAAAAGATCCTTAATATTTTCATTAATATTTTCAGCAGAGCGCCAACATGACTAGTGATACTGTTTGTACATAATGTTGGCGAGCATTTTATATATATATATGCACTAGAATCACAAAATAACACGTGACCTTATTAATAAGCAAACATATATCCGAGGCAGTCAGAATAAACAAACCTAATATAAGATAGTTTACACACATTAATATTTTGAACGAAAACCTTTCGTACTCCATAAAACGAGTTATATCTGCATTTATGCCCATTCTGTGTGGAGAAGCTTTTTCAAGTGTTCCTTGCGTTGCTTCTTACAGTTTCAGCAACTGTGTAAGCTTGGTTGGATACTGATTATTTGCTCCTACTTTCTTGATTTAATACTCGTATGAGGTTATGCAGATGCGCGGAGAGATATTAAAACCAACTGATGATCTCTGGTCCTCTCATCGGTTTCAGATACTCAAAAAAAAAAAATCTGATAATCCTCAGCACCACGAAGTGGTGGACCAAATATTCTCCATAAAGAAGGCAACTGCCAAAGAAAAATTGTAGTGAAGTTCAAAATATACAAAGTTTTTTGACTCAAAGAGAGCAGAGTACTAGTAAATAGAATTAAATCTGGTCACCGAATTCATCAGCTCTGTTCCACAATGTATAATATTAGCTCCCTTCTCGCGCAAGGTTCTGAGTACAGTGTTGTTAATGTGCTTGTTTAATGTTTTCGCAACATCTAAGGTCATATAACGGAGATTGCTATAATAATAATCTGGACGCGGAACAAGGGCGTAACTTCAGTAGGTGCAGTCGGTGCGAGGTCCCTTAAGGCTTAAGAGACCAATCGGCTGGCCCAGATAAATTAAGTGATTCGTTTAACATTTTTCTTTGAATGATAGTTATCTTTAATTCATCGAAACGAAACAAAATATGAATAGCTTTTATTTCAAATAGATTTGTGTAAATTTGAATGAATACATTCAGAAGGCAAATTATACGCAATAATTCACTGATTAGCTAATAAGGTAAAAACACGTGACTACACAATTACGAGATTTTCGCCTTTTTTATATTGCGCCACATTATAATACATTTCAGAGCTGGGCACTTCCGCAAACACTTCCGCAAACCGCAAATTCCGCAATTGCGGAAGTATGTTTTTCGTTTGCGGATTTGCGTTTGCGGCAAAGTCATCGCAAATTAGTGAATTTGCGTTTGCGGAAGTGATTTTGAGTTTGCGGATTTTCGATTGCAAATCCGCAAACTCAAAATCACTTCCGCAAACGCAAATTCACTAATTTGCGATGACTTTGCCGCAAACGCAAATCCGCAAACGAAAAACATCTTCCGCAATTGCGGAATTTGCGGTTTGCGGAAGTGCCCAGCTCTGAATTATGATGATTATATAAAACATAATCAAATGGAAAATATAATAAAATATAACATAAAAAATACATTTTAATGTCTCCAGTTGGACTACTATACTGCTGTTGGAGGACGAAAGGTAGTGGGAAAAACATAGCAAATTGTCAACGCCACTCTTTCATAAATTCTTAGGCTGGCTGCGCGCAGGATCGTCTCGCGACTCACGACTGACGACTCACGACTGACGACTCGAGTCGCGTGTGATTTTACATTGACGGAATGGGAGCCCCGCGCACTGCAGCGACCGCGACGCGATTCCTCAGAATCGCGTCGCGGTCACTGCGGTAAAATCACACGCGACTCGAGTCGTTACGACCCGAGTTGTCAGTCGTGAGTCGCGAGACGATCCTGCGTGCGACCGACCTAATTAGAGGTCAGACTTCAGAGCTCGCTCGCGTCTTATAAAGATAGACTACGTTTTTCTTAACATTTATAAATAATAATCAGAAGAATTAATCACATCTCAGTTAGTTAATAAACTTTCATTTATATCAAATGAAAGCTTTTTTAATTAGAATTTTAATGTAAAATTAATTTCTTTTTAAAGTTATCTTATCAACGTTAAGAATTTAACAGTCTTAACTTTGTTTACATAAAGTTCGTCTTCGGTACGAAGTAAATTGTGTGTAATTCGACTTACTGTTGCATCGCCATTTTGAAATAACCAATTTAAATCAAATACTTTTTTGATCATTTCATTCATTGAAAAATTAGTGATAATATTAAAATTTGTTTAGTCTGAATTAATTATTATTACTTAATATACTTGTATATATTTTCCGGAAAAAAAAAAAGGTACCGGAACTCTCCTATATTTTTTACAATTTTTTCCAATGGTTACTCCATTCCACCCATGACTATCCCAATCCAAGGAGAGAGAGAGAGAGAGAGAGAGAGAGAGAGTCCCTCTTATGATGTTTAAAAATTTGTCACGTAACATATAAACGATAAAATAGTAATATAAATTGTTTAATTTCTTATCTTTTTGTTTATTTTTGCTGTCAATTCATTAAAAGGAACCAGTACGCGTACCGGTGTGTTCCAGCAGAAAAAAGCAATATATATATATACCAGTGGTGTAGTGCTGTGGGAACACGTGGGAACGGCGTTCCCTTACTTTTTTTGGTAGACGGAACGGCGTTCCCTCACTATTTCAAATAAATCCGAACTTACAAATCTCTAACGTCATGAAATTGTAATTCCCACCCCTAGAAGAAATATGAGAAAGAATCATTAACTGCTTCATTTCTTTTAGCTTCGACTGAGGCAATGCTAGCCTATAAAGATCTGGTGAAACAGTCACCACGGCGTACCAGTTGTTAACTTTTTTTTAGTTAATCATTCCAGTTGTTAGCTATTTTTATTGATCGTACTGGATGTCGTATATCTATGACACTGGAAATACTGCATCTTCAACCTTGGAATATATCCTAATATCCAGTGCATATGACCTCAAAATATCCCTGAAATTGGTCAGATTTCAAAAGATTTCCCGGGGGCTTACAGTGCCCCCGGACCCCCATGTATGGCTCGCCGCGCTCGCCATTGTCCCCCCGCATCTGAGTAACACTTTCAAAATGCGTTCCCTCACTTCTTTATTTAGCACTACACCACTGTATATATCATTAACATTATTTGCAATAACATTATCAATATTTTGGATTTTATTTAGTTTCACCAATTAAACTTAGTGATTCTATAAATTCATACCACTCAAAATTACGCCTATAAAAATTAATAATAAAATATAACAGTATTAAAAAACTTTCTCTTTAACAATTTTAATTGAGTAACATAAAAAAAAAGCGATTTCCTTCCTCGAACAATTTCCCTTTCCCAAAAGGAAGAGCTAAGCTTAATTTATCTCATATACTCTAAGTCCAAAAACCATACAGGCTTATTACATTAATTTTCATTCGAGTCTTTTGATACAAAATTACTTTTTCTATCATCAAGCAATTTCATTGAAGCCTATTCAACCTAAATCTATTATCTATCACTTAAGGCTTAAGGACTATCCACGCATGTTATCTTAAAACATCCAAAGTATTTGATTTCAATATCCAAATTTATTTAGTCCTACAGGAACCATCCGTAAGCCTCCTTTTCAATGTAACATAAATTTGTTCTACTATGAATAATTATTAACATAGCATCTATATAACAGGTTAAAATGGTTAATTATATTTACTTCTAACGTCATTGGTGGTTTATTAAAATATATTTTGGTTAGCAATTACTTTAACAGCATGCAATTTAGTATTCAGAGGTCACAGACATATTTTAGGGCAATCAAAGAGCGGAAATTTTCTCTCGATTGTGGAACTTTTGTCCAAATTCTGCACAATTCCTCGCTAAAGCAACTCGTTATAAAAATAAATAAAAAATTAATTTGCGACGTTTAAACACAACTTAAAAGTACACCTAACTTAGATTGTGGTGTAAATAAAATCAGTTTTATTAGGTTTTTATTTCAATAATTGGCGACGTTAAACTACAACATTACCAATTATTCTTTGCAGTACTTAAAAAAATTATTCTTTATGCAGAACCATTTAAATTATTAAAATTTTACATACTTTTTAAAATATTTTATATTTAAAAAAAAGAGGTTTCGAGGTTATTATTTTTCCATCTTCGTTATAAATTTAAAACAAACCTTAGAGTTTTTTTTAAGTATGTAATTGATAGGAACTTTCTCATGGCCTTAGAAGAATAACTACTTTCTTTAATTTTCAAAATTCAAAATCTTTTTTTCAGAAAAGAATACAAGTGACAGAGTTTTACAATTTTTTACTATTTGATACGACATTAATATATTCACAGTGCTCTTATCTGAATATACCTTTGGAAGCATGGGAGCTTTTTAGACAAAATTAATGGCATTTACTTTATTTATTACATAAAAAAAGTGGAAATGGCAAGTGATAATAATAATAATAATATAATAATGATAATAAGATAAATACAATATAAAATTTACAAAATGTTACATAGTTTAAAATTAAATGATTTATTGTTTATTTACTGGAAAATAAATGAAGCTTAATAAAAAAATATAAAGAGAATAAATTATGAAATTAAAAATGTTTAATGAAATTAGGATATTTTATATAGTTGATTATAAAATAGGGGAACTTCGTTACTGCGGTAAAAATGACAGTAGTGAACTTACACATCAGTAGGAGCTAATGAAGTGCTTTTTCAGTGATTTGCGAAATACATTTAGTGATGAAGCCTGCCTGATATGCATGGGAATTACGTTCCAATAAATCTGCTCCTTTAAAAGAGAGAGTGCATTTCCTGCAGTTTCTATTGTATAGTTAGGTTTGTTTATAAAATCACTGGGCAGTCTGGTTTTATAACGATGGTGTATTTGATGGAGGGGTAACTGCTCTTTGAATGGGTGATGTATGTTGTTTTATTGATAATTTTGGACATATTGATAGCAACATTGAATTTGTATAAGTCATTTAGTTTTAAAATATTTAGCTCTTTAAACAATGGGGAAGTGTGACTTTGTCTGTTGTCATTTTTCGAGAGAGTTCGCAGACATTTTATATGAATTACTTCCAAAGGATGTTTTATATATTTCTTTGAGCTACTCCATGCTGTAACACAATGTAATAAATGTGGATGGATGAAGGAATAATATAGGGTAAGGAGTACGTTTTGAGAACGGGTATTTTTTTAGTTTAAATAATATGAAGAGCAATCTTGATATTTTGGATTTAATATGTTGTACACGACTTTTGAAATTTAGTTTTTCGTCTAAATTAATGCCAAGTACTTTAACCTCATTCACCCTCGCAAAAGTACAGTAGTATTCCCCATTTTTATTTGACAGTTTTTATTAATATGTTTTGTGGTAATAATCATATAAGATGACTTTGTCAGGTTCAATAAAAGTTTATTAATACACATCCATTTATACATATTTTGTAATTGCCTGTTCGTTTCATTAATCAGAAAGTCTGAGTCATGATGGGAAGAAGTAAGTGTACACAATTTAATGTGGTTGAGAGATGAAAATCATTGACGTGAATTAGAAATAGTAATGGGCCAAGAATAGATCCTTGTGGGATTCTACTAGTTAGCATCGCCTTGTCTCGGATAAATCACACTGGTCAAAAAATTTTACCTTTTTTTTTGTTTCTTCAGCGAGGTTCTGTGTTCTTGATAGAATTTTCAACTCTGGTTACTAATATGGCCTTGGAATTTTTGTATCACGTAGGGTTCTTGATAAAACTGCGAATTAAGTTTTACGCAAAAGTATACAAAACTGCTTGTGTTGGATTGTATCTGACGTGCTCTAACATTATATTAACCATACCTAAAATCTCTGGACGACTTGCGTTTATAGACAACATTTGGGGACTTCCCTGATTAATGTGCAGCAGTAGTCAGCCAGGTCCCACCTGCCGTGGTACCATTTTTCTATTGTGGAAATATCCTGGTGAAATCTTTCCCATGTTTGTCACTGACGTCACCAAGGTTGGTCGGAAGAAAAGTCCAAATGGGAGTGCAGGAAATGTACCTTTAAGAACATATTGCACCCCATTACCCTAAACGCTTCAGGCATCTCCTCAACTAACTGTATGTAGTTCGGTGCCTTGTTCTTACCTAAAAAGTTCTTGATGACTATTTTAAAGGCTTCCCATGCAACCCTCTCGGTTCCATCTAGGACTTCATCAAAACGGCTGTCATTCATAACTTCTCTAATCTATGGACAAACAAAAACATCTCTTTTTACCATCGCCTCACTTATTCGTGGAAATTTGTTTTAAGTATCGAAATCCTTCAACTTCTCTGTTCATCGTTTTCACGAAGTTTTTCATTAGTCCGAGCTTAATGAGAAGAGGTGGCAGGTATAGCTTCATGGGATCAACCAGCTGTTTATGTGCGACGCTTTTTTGCCCAGGAACTAAAGCTTGACGAAGTGGACACTCCTTAATGGCATAATAAGAATCTCTGGCCCGACTATCCCACTTACAAAGAAAGAGCAGTACTTTGTATATCCCAGCTGCATGCCAAGACTTTTAAATCGCCACAGATGTGCCAGTTGTTTTAGTGTACTCTATGTAATTCAAAACAAGCCCATATTTTCATGGCTCTTTCATATGAACAGCATGTCCGACGGGAAATGATGGCTAAATGTTTCCATTATGTAACAGCACAGCCTTCAGACTTAACCTGGATGAGTCAATGAACAGTCGCCATTCTTCTTGTTTATGTTCATGACCAAGTGACATCATCAATTCGTTTACATCGTTACAATAACACAGATTTCCGCTCAAAGAAAAAAATTTGGTCAAATCGTTTTGACGGTTGCGGAACGCAGAAATGTTAGTTTTTTGCCAACAGATTCCACCCTTGCAGCCTAGAACTTAGTAGCTGTGCTTGACCCTTAGATAAGCTTAAGTCCCTGAAGAGGTCATTTAACTCACTTACGTAATTAAATGAGGCTCTCTTGACTCAGGTGGTTGAAAATCTGGGTCCATGTCTTGTTCCAATTCCATAGGCTCGTCTACTGTAGTTTCATCTTCTAAGGTCCACGTCTCTGGCCGCTCTGGTATAGGAAGACTTTTACCGTGTGTCAACGGTCTTATTAACGATGGAAGATTTGAATATTCAATCGATTTTTTGGCTTTTCGAAGAAAATCGAGAAACATTCGTCAAACAAAAGTAACAGTGTGTGACGTGATCTCTCTGCTCTCTCCAAACCATTGGGACATCAAATGGCATGGATCGGGGCGTACCTTTTAGCTATGTCCTGAGATTTACTGTGCAAGATGTACAACAAATATAAGGAGCCTAACTTTCATGCGAAAGTGTATTAAATGCTTTTTGACAAGTCGAGGAAAATCAAGGCAGTGTGTTTTTTGCTGTTTAAGTTCTAAAACACATTTTCTAACAGCATGTTAAAATATCATATTTGATTAAGAATTTAGTAAGTTTATTTTACACGATTTTTATCAAATACGTTACTTAAAATTGCCAATAAGGAAATGGGGCGATAATTGGATGAGGGGGGGAAGGGTTGAGTTTCCCGACTTAAATACAGGGTATATACTCTGGCTTCCTTTAGACTCGGGGAATACACCTAGTGTTACTGATTCATTCATTAATTTAATGAGTGGTATTGCAATTTCATCGGATACTAATTTGTATATTTTTACCGGGATCGTATTGATATCAGATCTTTATTTTTTAGATTTTTTATCGCTAGAGAGATATCGCATGGTAGGATTGGATAAAAAGAAAAATGAGTTTGGATTTGCGTGTGGCATTTATTTTCGGTGCTACCCCGACTTATGAGCGCAGGACAGATGAGCGCCGACAAATGAGCGCCGACAATTGAGCGCCAAGACAATTAAGCGCAAGACAAATGAGCGTAAGATAAATGAGCGCAAGACAATAATCTAACCTAACCTAACCTAACCTAACTACATTATTTTTAACATCCTTAACAAATATTGTTTTTTTAACATCCTTAATAAATATTTATTCAAGCTTATTTTGTTTCTTTTTTCCAGTTTTTATTTGCTTGCGCTCTTTTGTCTTGCGCTTAATTGTTTTGGCGCTCAATTGTCGGCGCTCATTTGTCCTGCGCCCAATTGTCGTGTCACGATTTTCGGTAGTGAATGTCTGTAATTGGAATCGAGACTGCAGTACTGGAGCCGATATTTACAAAGAAGTTGTTTAATAAATTAGTTGTCTTTGGGGTCACTGTAAGAATTTTCATCTTGTGTAAGAGAGGACAAGCGATTTGTTTTAACCTTCTTTGTGTTAATTAACTCTTTCAGAGTGTTCCATAGCCTTTTGGGATCGGATTTTTGCTCATCATTTTTTTTAACAATGATTTTGCTTTTTTAATGTCTATTACAATAATTTTTGTATGTCTGTCCGGTAATAATATCAGTTTTCCATAATTTAAGAGAGTATGCTCGCGTTTAATACTCATAATGAGTGCTGGGGTGACCTATAGGTTGTTGTATTTAGTTTTAGATATTACTTTTGATTTAAGAGGAAAGTTTATATCGAATAATATTCCTTACGGTGTCTGAGAATCAGAGCTGGGCACCGCAAACTCAAAATCACTTCCGCAATCGCAAATTCACAAACTCAAACCTTACCTTCCGCAACCGCAAATCCGCAAACTGCTTGCCATTTTTGGTGCCGCAAACGCAAATCCGCAAACGCAAACCATATTTCCAATTTTTACAGTGCTGGGCACTTCCGCAAACACTTCCGCAAACCGCAAATTCCGCAATCGCAATTTTAACTATAAAAAGTATCCAAAACATTAAAGAGGTATAAAAAGTTTTTATATCTTTTTAATGTTTAATGTTTTAGCCTTGTTTTTATTAAAAACAAGGCTAAATAATTTATTACAATAAATCACTATTGTAGAAGAAATAAAAATACTACATATATTGATATATTATATTGAACAAAAACACCTCCTGCAAGTAAATAGTAAATAAATTAAATAATAAATTTAATCATTTGAATTTCATAAATTTTGAGACTTAGACACGTTGGCGGCCAGTGACAGCAGCGTCACAGCACTAGCGGGCTTGGCCAGTGGCCACGTGGGAAATTTGCGGAAAGATTTGCGTTTGCGGTCTTACTTCCGCAACGCAAATTCACTAATTTCCGATGACTTTGCCGCAAACGCAAATCCGCAAACGAAAAACATACTTCCGCAATTGCGGAATTTGCGGTTTGCGGAAGTGTTTGCGGAAGTGCCCAGCTCTGCTGAGAATGTTTGAAATTTTGTTCCAATGTCATGGTTACTTTCGGTTATTCTAGTCCAGTCAAAAGCGGTTATTCTTCTCAGGAACTTTAATTTGTTATTATACCTATAAGATCTTTATAGTTTCCTTTGCTAAGAAATGGGTGATTAATATGGTGTATGTAGGCAAGTGATCTGTGATATTTAATATAATAATTATACCCGAAATGCAGTCAAACATTCTGTTTTGACTTTAATTAAAGGGAAAATGATGAAAGACAACTTTGGACCAGCGTGAACAGAACAAGTGAAATAATTACAAACCAATTTCGTTCCGAAACATTTTTAGAGACGAAAGAAAATGAAAAATAAACTTTTGCATTTTAACTTTTTCACTTTCTTTCGTCTCTAAAAATGTTTCGGGGCGAAAATGGCTTGTAATTATTTAACTTTAATTAATAGTGTGTTTAAAAGTTCATAAAAAATGGTTTCAGGAGTTACGTTCTGTCTTTCATAAGAAAATACTTCATGTAATTATTAAATATTCCGATAAATTATGTTTCTATGTGAGACTTGTGAGTGATAGATTATGTTGCCAACAACACATTGCAATTATAGGTACTTGTAGGTTCTCTCCCCCCCCACCAATTTTGACGGAATATTTTCGTTAAAACTAACGAAAATATCACGACTTAACCTAACCAATTATCAAGGGCGTACAGTTGATCTATTATTAATTATAACATTGTTTGTTTCTGGAATAGTATTTACTATTTACTAATAGATCAACTGTACGCCCTTGATAATTGGTTAGGTTAAGTCGTGATATTTTCGTTAGTTTTAACGAAAATATTCTGTCAAAATTGGTGGGGGGGAGATAACCTACAAGTACCCAATTATTTAATGATAACGGTAGAGGGCATGTGATGGAGAAGACCTTGAGCTTTAAGTGGGATACGAACCATTTATGGATCACTTCATTATTTGAACGTAGAGGATGGTCACCCATCCAACTTACGAAAACACACACACACACACACACAGGAAAAAAATATTTGGCTACCTTACGATAACGCTACATTTTCACATTTTTATTTGTGGATGGCGATATTTAATCTAATCTAAATAACCAAACCTAAACCCAACCAAGCGTAACCTAACCTACTTCCATTATATCCCTTTTTCCATGATATTTAATGATTTTCAATAAAACAACACGTCTGAAACTGTGGCGACACCGCTAGTGTCGCTACACACACTTCGTGTCCCTATGAGCTCCGTGTATATCCTAAAGATTGTCGCAATTTCCTAAGGTAGCCAAGAACACACACACACACACACAAAAGGAAATTGCACATGAAATAAAATTCTTTTTGCTATTACAGTGTTTCCCTTTTATTTTACTGATAATTAATTGTATCTTTGAATGTAACTGTCAGCCATTTTGTTAATTACTGTTTTGTTTCCATTTGTTACTGTTTATGTATTACTGTATTATGAAATGAATGAAACAAACACAAAATAAACTTATTTGTTTTTAATCATAGAGATAAATGCGATTACACAATCGAGAGATACAAGGCGGGAGAAGGTCATTTGGTGAATGAAACTGAAGACTGCTCAGAATGGCACTTTAATCAGGATGTGTTCAAGACTACTCTAACGTCAGATGTAAGGTTTATTATCTTTTAAATTAAGCGAAACTAATCTAACCTCACTTGACATACCGTATAATGGCAAATGGTAAATGACAAACCCTATAGTTTTTCTTTTTCATGATGTTAGCTCGACGTGGGCTAACATTTACCATTACTTATTCGGACTATAGTGGATTTAATTTTCACAGAAGAGTTCCTTGTTCCATGCACGATCTGTGTGTATCATGAAAAAACCTCAGGGGACCATTCTGAGTTCAATCCCATCATGAAACGGACATGTTATGTGCCTCGAAAAGTGGACGCTCAATTTTGCCAGTTGAGGTTTAAGTTTTGATTTTTGGCTAAAAATACAATAGTTACTCCTTTTTCTTTGATGTATTCAATCCAACGCGAATGTAACGAGTCTTTTGCTTATATTGAGGTTCTGGATATAGTAGGCTAGGTGTAGCTGTAACCCTTAGATCCTGTCCCGAAGCTGGATCCTATATGCTTTGCAGATAATAGCTGGTGAGGGAAGCTATATTTTTGGGGCCTCTTCGACAGTGACCCGTTGCCCACATCGGGCTAACATCATGAAAAAGAAAAACTGTAGTGTTTTTTATTTACCATTATTTATTCGGACTATAGTGGATTTAATTTTCCCAGAAGAATTCCTTGTTCCATGCACGGTCTGTTTGTATTATGAAAAGAACCTCAGGGGACCATTCTGAGCTCAATCCATATATATATATATATATATATATATATATATATATATATGGTGTCTCAGAAGTCTGGACTCAAGCAGAATTCACTTTTATTTTAACAATTGTTCAAACTGTATGCCATTAACTTGCATACATATATCAATTCTTGCACGTACTCTTCTCTGAACGTTTCTTAAGTTCCCTCACACTGATTTTACACACGAAATTAATAAATAACCTTTATGGTCCATGAGTCCAGATTTCTGATACACCCTGTATATATCACATTGAAAAAACTTCCCGCAACTTTCTAGAAATAGAAATATCATCTTCTATTTCGTAATTTCATTAAAAAAAAAAAATTCTGAAGACCATATCTTCTACCAAAAGAAGTTATGGATCATTAAAAGAACTTATACACTCATCTGAAAAGAAGCTTTGATACCCAAAATAAGTCAATACTTCTCCTAGAATGAGGAAATGAACTTTCTGGTTGTTATCTGTTTAAAACTAATGTTTACCGTTCTCAGTTCTCAAAATTTATGTAAACAGTGAGAGAATTACTATTTAACATCGATTCTTTATATAGAGAGGGTTATTATCCATCCCTTTTGATCGAATTCTCTATTTATCGAGAGAGTATCGCTCCAACCTAATTTGATCTAACCTAATTCATTAACTTAATCTAACCTGCAGGAATATTTTATTTGGATCGACACGCCCCCTGAGTTGGTTTTATAGAGATTAATTTGGTCAGACTCAGAAGCGAATATCATGTAGCCTACGAAAATATCCCCAAGCAAGCTTCAGCTTAAATTAACATTAACTAGTTTGACTAGTTTTTTCTAACATTATCATTTATTGCTTTGTAGTTCGACTTAGTATGTAACTATGCTTACCTTCGGCCAACGTACCAGACAGTCTACATGCTTGGAAATTTCTTCGGAGCTCCAGTCAATGGTATGCTCTCTGACAGGTGAGTTCAAATCTGAATTTCGTGTCATGAAGACTACTGTAGTATAGTATTTTGTGCAACATCTATACTATATTGGTTTGTTAACTTTCACAGATTTACGATAGATTTTTAGTATTAGTTAACTAGTTAGCAGTCATAGTTTCTACAATGTGAAACTTTATAAATGAATCTGAACGCAAAACATGCATAGCCAGTGAACTTTATCGTGTTCACTGTTCATTCATTACCAAAATTGTTCAAACTGTTCAAAATATAGTTAATTGGGCAAGTCTAGGCTTCTATACCCGGCAAATGTTATGCGAGATATCGCCACGGGTTGTTATGATTCGTGGCGAGATCGTAGATATGGAGTCACCAATTAACTTTTTCTGAGGTCCGCTTTGGTGTTTCTAGAACTCCTACGAAGGTCCAATACACATACTGCTTTCTTTTTACGATGTGTTTTCGTAATGTGGCTGACATTATTTTATCGAAATCAACTTATACTCCAGTGTATTTTTAAAAAAATTCTTTTAGAACTTTATATAAGTGTTTTGGCTTTGTTTTAGGCCTAAGAATGTTGAAAATTCTAACACACTGCCGTATTTACTCACTATTTAAGCCATAATTTCACTTACTTCTCTCCCGATACGTAAAAAAATCTCTCGGAGAGCCTGATCCGGAACCAGGTCCACCTATTGGTGACTCCTGTCCAAACCACCGTGTACATATGACAGTATTGTTCTCTGCGCCATACTTTGAAAGAAACTTTCTCACCGATCTGTACCTACAGTATATACACACAAGTTAGTCTTTTATTATATCAAAATACAGTGACACAGTGTTTACATATAGTGAATATATAAATTCATTTGGTTTGGAGATTCAAACCATTTTATAATAACCACGATATTTTTAGTCGAATAAAGGACCACAATGTTAATTAAAAAAGCCTTTTACTGGGCAAAACAAGTTAAACCTACATCAACTAAATTAACTTGATTTCGGCTACGCTTGAGAAAACAGAGTGAAACTGAGAAATGCACTTGGGATGTTTGTAAACAAGCTAGAATTATGAATGGACGAAAGTATTTTGAATGTCAGGGTTATAAAAGAAATAAATTTTATTTCATAAAATAATAATGATTCCTTCATAAAAAATGTCAGTTATTAATTATTTTAACGTGAATACAAGAAAAAGTGATGCAATAATGATAAACAATTTTGTCGGTAGGAAATTCTACCAATGGGCACTAATGGGTTAATTATTAAGTATTCTACGTTGAAATATGAACTTTACTTACAATAATTTTTTTAAACAATTTCATAATAAATTTTAAATTTTATTTTAATGGTTCAAACTAAGCGAAGTGGCTGAAATTGCCTTCAAAAACTTATTTTGACAAACAATGCATTTGTTTCGGCTCACTTCAATTAACAAACCGGTTAAATTTAATTTCAAAAGGCATAGACTTCTTCTTCTTCTTCTTTGTCGGCAGCATTTTCCCACGCCTAAGTGGGGTCGCTGTTCCTAATCCGCCTTCGCCACTCATTTCTGTCCAACGCCACATCCGCCGCCAGATTTCGCTCTCTCATATCACCCTCCACACACTCTCTCCATCTCATCGTCGGCCTTCCCCTTCTCCTTCTTCCAGGTGGTTCCATCTCCATAACTCGTCGCCCAACATATTCCTCCACTCTCCGCATGACATGTCCAAACCATCTAAGCCTTCTCTCTTGAGCTTTCTTTGACACCTCTATTACTTTCGACGTCCCACGAATAAATTGATTTATAATTTTATCTCTTCTCGTAACCCCACACATCCATCTCAACATCCTCATTTCTGCTACACCCATCCTTTTCCCCAGATTCTTCCTCATAGGCCACGTTTCTGTACCATACAACATTGCAGGCCTCACTACCGCCTTGAATACCTTCCCTTTCAATTTCATTGATATTCTTTTATCACACAGTACCCCAGACACCTTCCTCCAATTATTCCATCCTGATTGTACTCTATTATTCACTTCCCTTACCAGCTCTCCGCCATCCTCTACCCACGATCCCAAATATTTAAAACTTTCCACCTTCTTCACCACCTCATCTTGGAGTCGCACCTCATCTCTCTGCCCCTGTCCCGCATTGTACTTCATGTACTCTGTCTTCGCCCTACTAATCTTCAAACCTCGGTTTTCCAGTGCTGCCCTCCACCTTTCCAGCTTCCTCTCTACCTCCTCTCTGCTCTCTGCACACAAAACCATATCGTCGGCAAAGAGCATACACCATGGCGCCTGCTTCCTCACCTCCTCTGTCATTACATCCATAACAATGTCGAAAATGTATGGGCTCAGGGCCGATCCCTGATGGAAACCAACTTTCACTTCGAAACCTTCCGTCAATCCTGCGCTACATCGTATTTGAGTATGTGACCCCTCGTACATATCCTGCACCAACCTCGCATACTTCTCTGGCACTCATTTTTCCCTTAAACACCTCCACACCTCTCGGTACTCTGTCATACGCCTTCTCTAGATCTATGAACACTATGTGCAACTCCCTCTGCCCCTCTCTATTTCTTTCCATCAACTGTCTAAGTGCAAAAATGGCATCCGTTGTCCCCTCTTCCCAGCATGAAGCCAAACTGCTCTTCCGCTATGCTTATTTCTTCCCTCAATCTGTTTTCCACAATCCGTTCCCAGACCTTCACTGTGCGCGACATCAGTTTAATCCCTCGATAATTTGTACATTCCTGGACATCTCCCTTTCCTTTAAATATTGGGACCAGTATGCTTTTTTTTCACTCTTCTGGCACTCTCTCCTGGTCATATATCTTGCGCATCAAATCGTTAAAGATGTCTACTCCTTCCACCCACAAACTTTTCCAAACTTCCACTGGTATCTCATCAGGCCCTGTAGCCTTCCCATTTTCATTGTGTCCAATGCTCTCTCCACCTCTTCTCTTCCCACACACATAACCATTCCTTCATTTGGTAACCCTTCTTCCCTTATCAATCTAAAATTTTCCTCATTCAACAACCTTTCAAAATAAACCTTCCACCGTGCCTTAATATCCTGCATATTAGAGATCACTCCACCATGCTCATCCTTTATTTGACTTATATGTGTAATATCCTTAGTTGCCTTATCTCTTGCCTTTGCTATTTTAAATACTTTCTTTTGCCCTTCTTTTGTTTCAAGTTCCTCATATACATCTCTGTATGCTTCGCTTTTGGCCTTTGCTACCGCAGTCTTAGCTTCTTTCTTCGCTCTCCTATACCTCTCTTTGTCTTGGTTTTCCCCCGTGTTGACCCATGTCTTCCACGCTTTTTTCTTCTCTCTCACTTTATCCTGCACTTCTTCACTCCACCACCAAGTTTCTTTATCTTTATGGCGGTTCCCAGATGACACTCTCAGCACCTCTCTTCCTTCTTTCCTTTCAAAAGTCACAGACATGATTCAAATATGCTGAAATTTTAACAAAAGTGCATTCTTCAAACTCTAATTAATCTCTTGTTATACCATTTTCATAATTCTTAAAAATACATTAAATTTGAGTTTATCTTGGAGAACACTAGCCTACAGTGGCTCTTAGGGTCTTTGTTAACCTATAACTCTGCAACATTAAATGTGAAAAAACGTTAAAATTTCATTTATCGTCTTTATTTTCATTAGGTTTCTGTATATATATTTTAAACAAACTACTCAAAACTGACTTATAACTTCCCTATGGTCACCTTAATCACTGCAATAAAAGTAGGTGGTATTTCATGAGGGTTTTTTTTTTTTTAGGTTTGGCAGAAAGCATCTTTTTGTCTGCGGATTATTTCTCGCGATTATATCAGTGTTTTTGTCTTCGTGTATATCAGATTTTACGACAATTTTGGTTCTCCGATTTTTAACAGGACTTTCTCATCCGCCAATCATACAAACTGGATACATTTTAGGTATAACTTAACGTATATACAGTATTATGTATGGCATTAATTTTAATCTTAAAAAAATTTTACGTAGCTCCTTATGTAATGTAAATAGCATATAATCAATGTAATCAATGATTTTAATAATTTTCTTAACTAGTCTAAACAAAGAACAAATTAACACATGAGGACAAGCAAAATTTTATGTGTAATTACAGCACTGCGTACCGTCTCACATTAGGGTTGCCAACTCTCCAGTTTTTTACCTGAGTTTCCGGTTTTCGTTTTTAGTGTTTGGTTTTACAGTATTTTCAAATTAATACCGAAGACGATACGTACGGCTCTCAATTTATATGAGGCCCTCTTAGGAAGAAGTAGCTAAGCGACAAAAGTAAAAAACGCCAGAAAATGCAGTTACAGTCGTACCAAATTTGAAATTGCCATAACTTTTGAACTTTTGAAGACATTTCGAAGAAATATCTTAAAAAACTCAAAAGTTATGTCACTTTCAAATTTGGTCCAATTTTAACTGCGTTTTTTTACTTTTGTCGCTTAGCCACCTCTTCCTAGGAGGGTCTCATATAAAAATGTACAACAAACAACTACAAAAGCAAGTTAATAACAATGTTACTTGAAATGACACAGCTTAATTACTACCGATCGGGTCGACTCGGCGGTCGAGCTTAACTCTCCGGTTTATCTAAATTTAAAAGTTGGCAACTCTGTTTCACACATGAAAATTTTAGTACATTTAACATTTTTATTCCGAAGTTAACTTTATTATATTTTACCAGCTATTGAGGTTTGTGAACCAAAATATCGGTCACTCGTCGGAATCCTGTATTCATTGCCTTGGGCATTAGGCACAATGTGGTGGGGACTACTTGGGTATCTCATTAAAGATTGGAGATGGCTACAAAGGGTTTCAACCATTCCAGGATTGATATTCATCGCCTTTTTCATGAGGTAAGAAATCAATTTGTTTCATATTATGATCAATAGTTTAGTTTCTATTTAGTTTACGCTTAACTTTGGCATAATCAACGATACTGAACGACCATCTTTTATAATTTGGTTTGAATTAATCATTATTTTTTGTATTCTTAATTTCTCATTTCACTTTCAGTACCCTTCCATTTTATCCTTCTATTTTCTATCACAACTGACTTTGTTTTCTTTACTTCCTACTGTACTTTCGTTTTATTATTTAGTTGCATACTTCCAGTCCTTACTACCTCACTTTACTTTATGTGTATGCTTTCTATCCCTACTTTCTTCTATTTTACATTCTGTCCTAACTTTTTACTCAACTTCCTTTTTGACATTCTACCTTTAGTTTTTACTAGCGGAGCGACCCGGCGTTGCCGGGGTGGATGTTGAACGCTATATATATATATATATATTAGTGATGTAGCGGATGTCATTTTTTTCACATCCGCAGATGCGGATGAGGATGTTTGATTTCAACATATGCGGATGCGGATGCGGATGTCTACATTTTCGTTATTTTTTAGGATATATTCGAGATTTGTTGTGTTTAACGTATATAATAAGTTATTATATAGAGAGAGCTGTAGCTATAATGTAGTATAATTGATTAATTGTACAATAATTGCTGTACTTTTCTCTGAACATATAAAATAATATCAAGCATCTAACTAATATAGAAATCAATTAGTGAATTCGTCTGCAAATAAATTCGTTATATTTTGTTGAGTTTCAGCCACAATTAGAAACCATAATTGTGTTACCAGGATGCGGGACGTGAACCCAACTCAAATGCACCCCACCGACCTCTTTCCCCAACCTCCACCCTTATAGAAAGAGATCTTTAATTAGCTTGATAACTATTTATATTAAGTTTAAAGTTTTATTAGGCATATTTATAAATGGGTAATTAAAATAAAGTAAACTAAGATGTTCATCGTTTAATGTTCAAACTTAATTATAGGAAGGTTATGCTTAAGGAACATTAATTTTTCTGCCTTTTCTGCTGCCAGTCTGTTTTTCTTTTCATCATATATTAATCCAGCACTGCTAAATAATCTCTCGCTTGGTACGTTTGTTGGAGGACAGGCTAAATGTTTCCTTGCAAGTTTACTCAAGTATGGATAGATATTCTGCGTATTTTTCCACCAACTAATAGGATTGTCACATTCAGCCAGGCGTTTTTCTTGGTGATAGCTCTCGATCATTTTTACTACATCTTTTGACATCGCGTAGGTCTCGTCATTGCTGCTTGACTCAAGAAACTGAGAGACAGATTCTGTGATAGATTTGCTTGTTGAAGGTGTTGGTTCTGTCACTGAAACTTTTATTCTTTTGGTGGGTGGCGAAGCGACAGATTCAAGAGATTGAAGCTCTTCAACTGCTTTGCCAAGTGATGATTTAACTCGTTCTAATGTACTAGGTGAAAATAACTTAGCTTTGTAACGTGGATCTAAGTAGGTTGCAAGAGAGTAACTTCATACAAGAACAGCCTCTCGTCTTGTCGCTTGCATCACTTTTGCGCACAATGAACTAGTTCTATTAATATAGTAGAATTTGATAATTTCCGCTTATTAATGACATTTTATCTCAACGGTCCACATCCGCACGACATCCGCAGTCCAAAGTGCGGATGCGGGTGCGGATGCGGATGCGAGAAACTGTGCGGATGTTCCGCGGATGCGGATGCGGATGCGGATGTGACCTACATCACTAATATATATATATATATATGCCCGGTTAGGTTAATCGAATGCCTAGTTAGGTCAACTGAATGCCCGATTAGGTTAATTAAATGGCCAGTTAGGTCAACTGAATGCCCGATTAGATTAATTGAATGTCCGGGTACGTTAATTGAATGCTCGGTTAGGTTAATTGTACACCCTTGACGATTGGTTAGGTTAAGTCATGATATTTTCGTTAAAGCCAACGAAAATATCACGACTTAACCTAACCAATCGTCAAGGGCGTACAGATGACCTAACCTGGCATTCAATGAACCTAACCGGGTATTCAATAATTTTACCATAGGTTTCGTAATGATCTTGATGACGTCATTTAATGTTTTAAAATTAATTATTTAATTGCTATTTTCTTACTTACAGCGACAGGCATAATGATATTAGGATACCTAATAGAAATTTTGTAATATTTTAAAGTGGGGAAAATAAATAATTTTCTAAAAATGATCTTCAACTATAAAAGCGCATCTAATCAGATAACTTAATTAACGTATTTCTATGACAACTAAAAAATAGAATGATAAATCAATGTCCTATCAAATTGTTTGTGTATACGTAAAATTAGTTGTACAAAAGCCACAGTAATAAAACGTACAAAAGTCACGGTAAATAATTTCGAGTGTGGCTCGTTTAACTTTAAACTCGTGTTTATTTAAATTGCCCGTTTTAATTATGTAATTTTTTGTATTGAATCGATAAAGAAATCTTTTGTGAATCGAAAAATGTTAAAATTATAACAAATATCAAAATATTTTGTATAAAAATCATTGAATTTTAAAAATGCATGTTTGTTTTTAGTTTTTTGCAAAAAGTTCTTTATGAATTTTAAAAATATATACTTTTTTAAATTGAATCGATAAATAAATCTTTTGTGAATCGAATGATATTAAATGTTTAGTAAATATTGACTTATGTTGTGCCAAAATTATGATTAAAAATGAAAAATTAAAAAAATGCGTGTACAGGCATGGGAAGAACTGTACCCCTAAAAGGGGGGAAGAAATTATGTTAGGGAATTTTTTTTAGCATGGGCACTGCACAATAAAAAGACGCATCGAATGGTGAAAACCGCATTGTTCTACACCAATTGTAGCGACCTGTAGGTGTGTGCAAAAAAAACTGTTACATATATATATATATATATATATATATATATATATATATATATATATATATATATATATATAGGCTTCATTTCTGAAATAGTATATTAGATCTCCACACTTTCTTTCCTTATCCTTAATCCTTTCCATCCTTTTTCGTTATCATTTTTTACTTTTCCTTTTCTTTCTATCCTTAATCCTTAACTTTATTTCTTATCCCAACTTTTAGTTCTTATTATCTACTCAGTTTATATTCTTTATCTTTTTAATCTAATTTTGAGATAATAGAAAAAGGACAAATACCTCCACTCTTAACAGAACCTCATTTTCCATTTACTGCATATCATAAAACATTGATCTAATAGTAACATCACTCTCTATTTCAGTTTCATTGATGAGTCGGCGAGATGGTTGATTGTTAGGGGCGAGCATGAGAAGGCGCTCAAAACCCTGAAAAGGGTATCCAAAATAAATAACTCTCCCTTACCTCCGGATGAAGAACTTTTCATTAAGATGAAAGAGATTCAGAAGGTTTTTATATTTACTAAATAATTTCATTACATGCATACACTCATATATTATCTTTTGTGTGTGTGTGTGTGTGTGTGTGTGTGTGTGTGTGTGTGTGTGTGACTTTCACTTCACGTTACAACCAAATACAGTTGGGTGAAAATTTCCTGTCTTCGAACAGATATTTATCAGCTAGAAACATGGACTTAGATCAGAGCTTTCCAAACTGTGTGTCGCGACACATTAGTGTGTCGCCAATACCTCCCAGGTGTGTCGCCAAATTTAGTTAATTATTTTCAATTTTTTTTGTATTTTGAAAATTTTGATTTTTCTATCAACAAAATCGGCTACAAGATAAACCACCTACTGAAAAATTATCTGATATTTGATATTTGATAACAAAAATTAATTAATGTGTCGTGAAAATTTTTATGCTTAAATAGTGTGTCGCCAACGTGAAAAGTTTGGAAAGCTCTGACTTAGATGATAGTGTAGGACATTTCAATCGATTGTACTGTATATGCAGTTTGAATTGGACTGATGTTGCATCTTCTATAGTAGATCTAATAATTTGTGAGGAGTGCCAGAAATTGGCACAACGCTCAGACCAATTAATGTTGTCTATTACGCTAACTTCAGGATTATTATTATTACCAGTACAATCGGGATTCGAGCCCCGACCTCAGTATCCTAATTTCGTTTATAAGGAAGCGGTGTTACCCTACTGAGTTATAGGGCTGGCCTTCGAGTACCAGGGCTAAAAATTTAATGTTTTAGTCATCGCAGAAAGGCAAACTGTAATGAGTGAACTGTAAAAAGTTACTCATTTTGGGGGTTACTCAAGAATAGGACCTTTCAGCAAATTTCTTATTTCACTGCGTAGAATTCAAACAGAAACAAACGAACATATCTTTACAAAAAAAAAAGAGGGTATACAATATTGAATGGATCAAGGGAAAATCATACCCATAAATTTAGAGAGTGACGTAATGCTAAAGTACTCTTATTTGAATATGCTGTTGGGAAGCCTAAGAGATACGACATGTTTAAACGAGATGTTTGAAAGTTAAGTGGTTTGATGCATAAAAACGTGTGAAACTAAGCTTATTTTTATTTATAAGGAAAAGCCCTTACACCTTCGTCCTATAGGTGAGGTGTACTGTAATTTAACTGTACATTTCATAAGATTCGCACCGCCCACTTAATATGACACTTAACAGAACTTAATACAATAATATTTCACCACAAATGTTAATCTCTTAAATTTTTCGTAATCATTTCATAACTAATAACAGTAATAACCAGTTAGCTCAGGCCAACTAATGAGGCCCTTTGTACGTTACTTTTGAGTTCTGTTAGCAGTTCCCCATGAAGGTCAATTACCTCTCACCTAATTTAACTTGGAATCCGAACCACAACACCCACAGAGAAGACCCAGAGGAAACAATCCCTCAAATCTGAATTCACAAATTCCGATCCGAAACTCGAACCTGCATCCTCTAGATTAGCAGGTCTGAGTCGTGGCCACGTCGCAGCACCGCTTACCGTTAGATCAGCGAAATTAATGGACGTTGGGTCTGTTCATTAATTGGATGGGTGACTGTCCTCAGCGTTAAGATCATGCAGCGACCCTTAGATGGTTCAAATCCCACGTAAAGCTGTAGGTCCCCTCCGTTGCATGACCTCTGATTAGCAGACATCTATCTTAAACACTAGTTACACTAAGTTATGCATATTATTACATACATACATACATACATTATCACAAAACAAATTTCCCAATTTTCAATGGGACGTGCACAACGCTTGACCTCGGGACTTAACTTTCCACATTACCATACGACCCAGCGAAACTTCAGAGGGCAGCGTTGGCCGGCACACTACCCAAGTCCGAGGCTTCGTGGGTTGCTCGTGGGAGAGTATATTTCCCGAGATGGGACCCCAACCTAATCTCCAACTCCGTTACGCGCAGGAAGGCAGAAAAAAAAAAACATCCCCAGATTATTAATTTTTTACTTATGGGTATTCCTTCTTTGATTCAGTCTTCTTTAACGAAAATGAATGAACGCGATCTCAGAATAAAAGAAAAAGTTCCAACTTGTTGGCATCGAACCAGGACATTTTTCGGGCATATTGCCATTTTATGCAAGTGAGTAATTGTAACAGGTTTGGAATCTGAGTATAAATTTTTATAACATTTTTCGATTTAAGGTTAAAAAAAATCTCATATTCTATGAAAACCGTGATGATAATTATGATAATTAAGTTATTATTATTATTATTATTATTAAATTATTATGTTATGGGATTTATATCCTGCCAATAAAGCTTATCATTATTATCAGGGGCGTACCTAAAGTATTTGGCACCCGGGCCGGATCCTTCCTTTGACACCCCCCCCCCCCATAAATAATAATAATAATATTATTATTATTATTATTATTGTTATTATTATTATTTTTTTGCGGGGGGGGGGGGGGTTAAGTGCAAACACGACTCCTAAAAAAGCAGAAAACTATGAGCATTACTCACATATAACTAGACCACTGACAAAATGAAAATTAACAGTATATCCAGTAAATAAAGAAGTAAAAAAAATTTATTACAACAGAAAAGCTTCAAAAAAGTGGTTCTCAAACTTTTTCCAACCAGATACACTTTGAGTTATTAGATATCAACCCAGACAAGCAGAGATAATTAATTATCAATGCCAATGCATTAACACTAATTCAATGTAGTATGGTATAACGCTAGCTATTATAATTGATATAATTTTTTAATAAGCAGTAAGCATTAACAACATATTAAATATACAATGATACCACACTGGACATTGTAAAATTGTTGAACTTGACTAAGCCAATAAGCATTAGCACTAATTCAATATAGAATAGTACTGTAGTTGTTGATGTAAATCTGAAACGGTGTTTACTATATTAAGCATGTAAGCATTAACACATCTCCATACAGTCACATCATCACCCTCTCTGTCTTAACATCACCATGTAGTTGCATTAAAAAAAAATCATGCAGTCATATCACCACATAGTCATCATAAAATCTCACTCAGTCATACACATCATCGTTACTTCAGTTGTCATGGTTTTAGGAAAAAAGTCAAGTCTAAAGTTTAGTGCAAAGTGTGACTTTCCTGTCTTTTTACTGATAACCAGTAGTCACAGGGACCACCATTCATAAACATGAGTTTCTTAACATCACGACGATGCATTTATTATAACATCACGACGATGCATTTACCGGATATTATAACATCACGACGATGCATTTATAAACACTTAAACATCACTATGATACCACATTGTCAAAAATTACTGGACACTGGTATAAGTACCATGATATTGTTATAAACACCAGCACTTTATGCTTTATCATAATTATTTAATGAAACATACCTCATGTATGTGGAGTCACAGTGTCAAGTGAACAAGACTTGGAATGTCAGTTGCAGCCAGCTGGCTATGCTCAACAAACTGATGACTAAAACGTCAACAAACGTTCGCCTTTCGATGTAATTTTTATCAAATATTTAATTTTTCGTTTGTAAATTTTGTATTGCCAATAAAAATAAAAATTTATTTTATAGTGGAAATTAACATTAAGCTGTTGTAATAGTTTGAGCAATTTTAAATTTTTTTTCTTACTTTGGCGAATTTTTCATTTGATTTGAAAACTTGCACGGTATTTCAACTCTCCCGATGGCACCCCCCTCCTGGCTGTCACCCGGGGCGGACCGCCCCCCTCGCACCCCCTTAGTACGCCACTGATTATTATCATTATCATTAAAAAGGCGTTCGATACAGTTCCGCATAGAAGATTAAATGCGAAGGTTAAAGCGCGCGGTATACGCGGTCAGGTAGCTAGCTGGTTAGAGGAATGGCTTCGTGCTAGGAGACAGAGGGTCGTTGTTAATGGTAGTGATTCGGGGTGGTTGGATGTAGGTAGCGGTATCCCACAGGGTTCAGTGTTAGGCCTATTGCTATTCGTAATTTACATTAACGACACAGATGTAGGATTGACTAGTAACGTGTCAAAATTCGCGGACGATACTAAAATAGGCGGTAAGGTTGTTAACGAGGACGATAGAAATAGGCTCCAAGACGATGTAAATAGGATTATGGAGTGGACGGATAAGTGGCAGATGCAATTTAACGTAGACAAATGTAAAGTTTTGCATATAGGTTCTCGTAACAATAATTACACGTACACGATGGATGATAGAGAGTTAGCGAGCGTTGACGAGGAAGTAGATTTAGGCGTATGCGTATCTAAGGATTTAAAAGTTAGGAACCAATGCCTGGAGTCTTGCGCAAAAGCTAATAAGATGTTAAGCTTCATAGCGCGTAATTTCGAATTTAAATCGAAGGATATTATAT
This sequence comes from Bathynomus jamesi, assembly GCA_023014485.1. Classification (NCBI taxonomy): domain Eukaryota; kingdom Metazoa; phylum Arthropoda; class Malacostraca; order Isopoda; family Cirolanidae; genus Bathynomus; species Bathynomus jamesi. Next base: position 1,374,190 of record JAJOZX010000222.1, on the reverse strand, counting down.
TGCCCCTTTACAAGTCCCTAGTCAGGCCTCATTTAGAATATGTCGTTCAGTTTTGGTGCTCGTATTTGCGTGAGGATATTGATAGGTTAGAAAGGGTTCAGCGTCGTGCCACGAAACTAATTCCGGCATTGCGCAACAAGCCTTAAGAAGATAGGATTAAAGAGTTAGACTTGCATTCACTCGAAACTAGGAGATTAAGGGGGATCTTATTGAAGTTTTCAAAATCGTTAATAACATCGATAACGTAAATTTTGAGAAACTGTTCACTTTCGATAATAGCAATACTCGTAATAACGGATTTAAGTTGCGTGGCAGACGTTTCATTACTAATATCGCTAAAAACTTCTTTACGTTTAAAGTAATTGATAAATGGAATAATCTTCCCGCGCCCGTCGTGAACTCTACAGCGTTAATGTGTTTAAAAACTGTCTAGATAGACATTTTAAAAATATTAACGTTGTTTAAAATAAAAAAAAATTCTCTTGGGGTCGTAATCGGGGATGAGTCTGTTGACGTCTAATGCCAGCTTGTGACATGCCAGCGTGTGACATGCCAGCAAAAAAAAAATAAATTAGACTAACACGAACTTAGTTGTAGCTTGTTGAGTAAATTAACCCACTTTTTGTTATTCTTTATATTTTTTTTCTTCTTTCCTTAATTGCACGCCTGTAACTCTCTTTATTGCATGTATGTAGTTTGCATGGTATGATAGTGTTTGAGTTAAGAATGTGTTGTAATGCGTTCTTATTTTACTTCTTTTTATCTTTCACGCCTTTCCAGCCTAGTGGGCTGCATCCTCTACCTCCCTATGGAGTAGAGGATCGGTCTGCAACAGCTGGAAGAATGTGTTGCTTGGAGTTAAGAATGTATTGTTCTTGAGTTAAGAATGTATTGCAGGGTTTGTAAGCCTTCTTATTTTACTTCTTTTCATCTTTTTCCGGCAGAGTGGGCTCTACCTCCTTATGGAGTAGAGGACCGTTCTGCAATCTTTCCTTTTCTCTCCGCCTATTTTTCTGACTTGTCGGCAGTGGCCGGCGGATGATGATGGTGAGTCTTTTTTCTCTTTTTCCGAATGAATGATAGCTGTTGCTACTTACTTAACCCCTTATTCTCTTCTCTTAACCCCCTACTCTTTCCTTTCTCTCGGGCTAACCTTAGAGTGGATCTTAGGGTCTTTGTTAGCCTTAGCTTCTGTAGATCTGTAGATCATTAAATAAATGCGAAGAAAAAAAAATGATTCAATTAAGCGTGTAAATCAAAGAAATTTAGGCTTAGTGAAATTTTTTGTTGTATTTTCAAAAAATGGGTCCCTCCCCCTCCCCCAACCTAATTTTCCCAAATTATTAAATCAAAGAATAGATCTATAAAACCTTCAGAAATTAAGAAACCTCTAACTCATTACTTACCGTAATTAGGCCAGCACTCTAACTAACCTAGACGGAGCTAGGTTACTTAAAGTGCCATCGGTTACCAAAGGCTGGATACACTAAGCCGTAAGTTAGATGTGAGCTAGTGTATCCCGATATTGGTAACCGTTGTTGGTACACGAGAGTCACTTAATGAGACTCGAAGTAGGTATATCAATCCTGCTGAAGTTAAATTCAAATTTCAGAACTCCCGAACTTCGCAAAAGAACCTTTCTTATGTACACTGTTTTCATCGTTTCTTCGACTGTGTTCTATGGCTTGGCTTTAAATGCGGTGAACTTCAAATTAGACCCCTTTTTGTACATGATCGTCAATGGTTTGATGGAGATTCCTGCTTACACCGTAACCGCTCCAATTGTTGCCAGACTTGGAAGAGTTGCACCAACTGTTGGTTCCTTTACGATATGTGGAGTGACAATTCTTACTCTAGGATTTATTCCCCCTGGTTTGCATTTGAGTTTATTTAACTAAAAAATTACATGTACATTTTTGAGTTTATTTTTATTAGATATTTACAGAGAAAAACATACTCGCTCGCAGTAACAACAAAGTACGTAGGTAACTATTTGGTGACCAATCCATAAACGGTTAAAATTAACTTGAAGTGATTTCATTAATAATTATATTTGTCTGGTAACAACATTAATGTTTTGGTGAATTAGTGCATGTTTTACATTTTGAATTCGATGTCAAATAGTTACCCATAAATATATTTTGGTTGTTTCAACCTAGTATTTTTCTCTATTTTTATGCATGAATGTATTATACAATATGCAACTAAACTATTCTCTCTCTCTCTCTCTCTCTCTCTCTCATTTCTTCTCCAGACATGAAGTGGTTGGTCATTACTTTAGCAATGATTGGAAAATATTTCATCTCTTCTGCTTATCAAATTATCTATTTAATAAGTTCAGAAGCGTTTCCAACTGAAATTCGACTACAAGCATTGGGCACCTCGTTTTTTGTAAGCAGGATCGGATCCATAATTGCCCCATATATCACAGATTCTTTAGTAAGTGACTAAATATTAAACACATTTTTTTATATAATAAGCCAGATATAAAAAAAAAAATTGTTTTATTTCCTGCATACAATGATTGTTGGGAGCTGATCGAAATTCAAGACAAACTTTATGTTAGGTTTTAAGTGATGTCTATTGAACGTCTCACTTTTTTTTAGGCAGGAAGGAGGGGCCAAGGACGAATGCCCGCTACCCCCCCCCCCCCCCCGCTAATAGAAGAAGAAGAGAGCCAAAATCAATGTCCAAGGTTTTCGAGACGCGTGGACACTCTGGGTTTGAATGATTGGAGGTCATAGACAGGGGGAAAGATGGATTGAAGAAGATTGTTCCAGAGTTGACCGGTCGAGTAGATGAACGTTTGAAAATACCGATTAACCTTCACGTTAGAGAGTTGGACGGAAAAGGAATGAGAATGTGTCGAAAGATTCATTTTATTTACGATTCAAGTTTTTGCAGCTTTCGAAAAATTTTAATAATCAGTAATGTGGGCCATAAAATGGCACAGCGCTCAGGCCAGACTAATGCGACCCATTGCGCTAATGGGTCATGCTAATTAACCAGCAATATCCTCAGTCAAACCCCCTCGACCTCAGTCTTCACTTCGATTTTAAGGAAACGGTGTTACCTTGCACTGAGCTACAGACACTGACTCTGAAAGATTATGTAAAACGTAATTTAATATGCAAATTATTTTTAAAAATCTAAGATAACGAAATTGTGAGAATTTAAGCTTTATTTATCTCATATTTTGCTAGGACTTTATTTTTTTTCAGCATAGTAACCTAACTGCGCATAATATGACCTAACCTGACCTAATTTAAACTAACTTTTTAGTATCGACATTATGTACAGATCGACTTTGCTTCTCTTCCCGCATTAATATAACTTTCTAAGCTCTACATTTATATTTGGTGTAGGACTTGTGCTTATATTCGATGGGCTTAGCCATCTTGGCGAGTTTTCATTTAATTTATACATGCATATAAGGAACTACCCAAGTAGACCACAATAATATGAAGTATGATCACTGATCAGTCAAGTCTACAGATTAACCCAGTCTCTCTCTCTCTCTCTCTCTTCTATGTTCAGGATATACCCAAATGTACATGAGAGTGTAACATTTTATTTTATAATCGCGGATATATATATAATATATATATATATATATATGAGAGAAGAGAGAGAGAGAGGGGAATATTATTAAGAAAAAAGGCAGAAAAGTTTAAATACAAACCTAATGAAAGAAACTTAAAATACATTATCCCCTTTTCTGTTATATCCATCAAAAGAAAAAGGTATGATTTACGTATGCTTGTACTTACAACATGGGTATTTCTTTACGCATAAATATCTTTCACAAACAGGGACCAATTTACCCCTGGGTTCCCTCCGTTCTCTTTGGTGTCCTGAGCTTGATCGCCGGAGTAGCAGCCATCTTCATTCCAGAGACTTTGAACCAGCCCCTACCAGAGACAATAAAACAACTAGAGCAAGGCGCGGCAGCGAAGAAACACAAGAAGTACTCCTATTAATTAAGCCTTACGAACATTGCTATTTGAAAGGGAACCGTTTCAAGATATATATATATATATATATATATATATATGTGTGTGTGTGTGTGTGTGTGTGTGTGTATATGAGAGAGAGAGAGAGAGGCGCTACTTTGTTCCCACATGTTTTGTTTTAGTCTTCTCAGTTGGTGGAGTGACCTCCTGTCTTAATGCCCAATCGTCGCTATCGGCAAAGCGCGATGTGCTGACCAACCTAATCGCCAGCAAAAAAAATACCCAAACATGTTAAAAAGAATTACAGAACAGTGGTCGGCAACTATCGGCCCGTGGGCCAGATCCGGCCCGCAGACAACTTTTGTCTGGTCCATGGGTTGGTTCACCTATGCTTACACTTTTTTTTTATTTCGAAAAATGACTTCTGAAGATTAAAATTTTTAGGCTATAGGCCTAATTTTAGTTTAAATTATAGAAAATCCTTCAGCAGTTGGATAGTATGCCTATGCTGCAACACAATGAAACAAATTAAAGCTTATATATATATATATATATATATATACACACACTGAAATTTCGTCAGTAGTTTGACCCCCTATTTGCCTGGCAATGTTGCTGCGAGCTGCTCATACCCTGAAATGGGCGTATAGGTGGAATGGTGCTCTATATAAAATGATGTTTAACTTCATACTTCCACTTCAACTATGAATACATCGATGAAAAAAAATATATATATATATATATATATAGATGCAGTGTGTATATATAAAATAATGGGCATAAATTTAGTTTAAATTTAAAATAAGTAAATCAATAAATAAAATTTGAACACAGTTTTATAAACAGCATAAAATAATTTACTATTTTTACCTGCACTTTTTTACATATATTTTCTAATAAGATAATTTGTTTGGAAATGAAGGTACATACATAAAACCTCGAACCTTTTGTTTTTTAGATACAAAATCAATGAACTAAACGAAAATGAGGAAGATGAAGAGGAAGATGAAAATGATGATGATGATGATGTAGAAAAAAATACAAAGGGAAATTTTCTACCATAATATATACTGTATATATATGTATGTATATATATATATGTATGTATATACACACATATTGGTGGTTGGTTTGTTGGCCTCGCTTGACTCTAATAATATCCAACTTCAGAAGACAGATATTTTTTTTTTTTTTTTTTTAAGTGGACAGAGTGATGAACCCTCCAAGTCTCGCTGGTATTTCTCGGAGCAAAGTACCAATGAATAAACAGTGTTTCAATTTTATATAAAAACTCTTGACTCTTCATATTTGTAATAAACTTGTGAAATTTATTTAAATTGATTATATATATATATATATATATACCAAAGTGGTGTTCATCTTGTTTTAGTTTTAGACTATATACTATGAATGTCTTTGTGTATATAGGCCAGCCAGAGTGATGACTATGTACACCAATTGCCACTTTTCGAGGTATTATAAGTACATAGTTATAATTTACCAATTTAGTCATTCCTGGTTCCAAGTATGAAATGAAGTATAGTAAAATTCACCGAAATTCACATGTGGAAATGTACTCCTGTTTCACTTATTGAACGAGAGAGAGAGAGAGAGAGAGAGAGAGAGAGAGAGAGAGAGAGAGAGAGAGAGAGAGAGAGTGGAAGTCGGCGATAAAATTTGCTTCATATAAAAGTCAGTCGTAAGTTCTACAGTGTGTCCCATAAGTCTGGTCTCATAGGAAAATTTATTTTGAATTAAATTTACAAAAGTAATACATTAGAACTAAAATGTTCAAATTGATGTCTTTTTTTTTACCTTTTTTTTTTCTGTTACGGATAGAAAAATGATACACGTAATGGCTAATATGGAAGTGAGGTACACCCGTGAGGAAAAGGCCTCCGGAGGTCTTTTCCTCATGAGTGTAACTCACTTCCATATTAGCCATTGTGTGTTATTCTACCTGCAACAAAGAAAAGGGTCCCAAAGCAAGACATCAATTTGAACATTCATTTTAGTTCTAATGTATTACTTTTGTAAATTTAATTCAAAATAAATTTTCCTATGAGACCGGACTTATGGGACACCCTGTATAGAGTAATTGTATGGTAACTTTACTTTTCTCAGATACAAACACTAACTTTCTTTATTTCACTTTAATTGGTTGTTTTTTAAGGTTTTCTGAAAACGTTTTCCAGTGAACTTGAAAATTTCTTCTTATGAATAAATGTAAGCCATGTTACGCACTCCAGTTTGAGAAGTTTGGCAAAAGTGACGCTCAAATTCTAGATGAAGTAACTCCAGAATATTACTGAAATAACTCCAAATCATATAGAAAATGGGAATAGTGACGCATATATCCATTATAATAATAATAATAATAATATAATACTTAAAAGTGACGAGCCACATCTGGCAAATTTCTGCCAAACTTCTCATATTGGCAAGCACTTATTTAAAATTCCACTTCAAAGTACCATTAACAAACAGAGAGAGAACAAATGGAAATTTTGACAAAACCTTGAAGGAACGTCTGCGTAAACTTCGTGCGTGTTACCAAGCGAGGAAAGGAGTCTTAGAGAAGCTGAAAAGGGACATTATTTTCAGTCAGTTGGCAATTAAGGATCTTCAAACATAGCAAAAATGTAGTAAAGAATATTAGTTACGTGATTTGAGCATCAGAAACAACGATATTAATTACAATCAAAGCGATCAAAGTAAACTTTTCTGTTCAAATGAAATCTGAGGACTTGATTTCAAATTGTAAATTAAAAAACGTAGTTATTATTATTATTACTTTTATTATATATATATATATATATATATATATATATATATATATATATATATATATATATATCAAAGCTATTGACTTCTCCTTAGGGAAACGGAGCTTACAGATGAACAGAAGGACCAACACAACGGCAAACATTTTCATTTATTTTTTGTACTTCAGACGTTTCGACAAATCTTTTGTCATCATCAGTGAATTAAGTCTTAAAACCTTAAAACAAAAGTAAAAAGTGAAAATTACATCAATACAATATTAAAACCATTAAAATTAAAACCTTAAAACAAAATGAAAATTGCATCAATACAAAATTAAAATAATTAAAATTTCATCACTACAAAAATTAAAATTAAATTACCTCAATAGGTAAATACACAATGTTTACATCGACCTCCATACTTGGCAAAGCCTAAGAGAAAACTGGATGGTCAGAGGATTAGAAAGTATATGTCTATGAGAATCGGTTGGTTAGTTAAAAGAGCTGTAATTTGTAGGATGAACTATTACACTGGGCAACACGTATTTTATTGAATGATATCTGACACTTGATTCTAGGTAATTTGGGTGCGCTGAATACGAATTTCAACTCGGTTTGGCTCTATCAGGTCCTGATTCTTGTCGACAGCCTATGTGCCATTTTCCAGATTTTTCAAATTAGGACTAAAAAATTAAGTCATGCGATAATTTTTTTTTTCAAGTTTCATGAATACAAGCAGTTCAAACTACAGTAAAATTACATTATAACGATAGAAATGACTTAAAATAAAAAAACAAACAGATATGAAGCTTTCACTGTGGCAAAAATTTTCTTTTTAAGACTTTCTAGCGTATTTGCTTGTTGATGGCAGGTCTCTTTTCAAGCACCAGCAGTAATCAGCCATCATGTGGGAATCCCAGCGGCCTTGGTACCGTTCCTCCATAATTTTGATATCTTGGTGGAATCTCTCCCCTTGTTCGTCACTTACATTACCTAAATTACTTGGAAAATGGTCAAGATGGCTATTCAAAAAATGCATTTTTATGCTCATATTGCAACCTAACTCTTTGTAGTCCCTTAAAAGTTTTTTTACGATTTCTTCGTAGTTATCTGCCCTATAATTGCCTAAAAAGTTTTCTATCAAGTCCACGAATGAGAACCAGCCATTTTTTTCGCGTTCATTCATGACATTAGGAAAATTGCTGTCTTTAATCATTGTTCTTATTTGTGGACCGTCGAAAATTCCCGCCTTGATTTTTTCATAACTTAAACTTGGAAATTTTGAAGTTATGTATTTGAAACACTCGCCGTTCGTATCTAAAGCTTTTACATATTGTTTAATGAGGCCTAGTTTTATATGCAGAGGAGGAAATATGATTTTATCTCTGCTCACTAAAGGTGGATTAATTACGTTTTTTCTCCGACAGTAAGTGATGTTCGTGCTGGCCAGATTTGTTTGAAATAATGTTCTTCCTTGGCTCTGCTGTCCCATAAGCAAAGGAAGCAGGGATATTTAGTATACCCTCCTTGTTGTCCTAGCAGAAAATTAACCATTTTTAAGTCAACACATATGATCCACTCGTGCTCCCTATATTTGATAAGATTTAAAACCTTTTCTATATGTTCATACTTTTCTTTTAATTTTGTTGAGTGCCCAATCGGTATCGAGCCGTATAGATTGCCATTATGCAACAACACACACTTAAGACTTCTTTTCGAACTGTCTAAAAACAAGCGCCAATCATTTGCATCATAAGACTCAACCCCCATCTTCTTTAACAAACCAACTATGTCGCAGCAATATACTAAACTATCCTCTGTTCTAAAATATTTAACAAGTTCTTCTTCTCTTTTTCTGTAAAATGAAATGTATGTGTTTGAAGTAAGCAAGTTTTTCTCTTTAAGTCTTGAAGCTAAAATTTCCGCAGCCTTTTTTGGCAAATTTAGATCTCTTACAAGATCATTCAACTCGGCCTGGTTAAACTTTTGCGGATCGTTTTGACTTTCAAATACGCTGGGGTCAAAATCGGTGTCTGACTCCTCAAAGTGCATAACAATATTTTCAGGAACATCTTCAACTAATTCTTGAGTTGGCAGACCCTTAAATTTTGGAATGGGGATCTCATTTGAATGTAGCACAGGTCGTATCGCGGTGTCGAAATTTGGGTACTCGATACAATGTTTATTTTTCTTAGTGAAGCCCGAAGTCTTGACAAAGCAAAGGTAGCAATCGGTCTCGTGGTTAGTAGGCTCTCGCCACACCTGATATGGAAAAAAAAATTGTAAAGCGTTAACAAAAGCGACGAGAGACTTGTTTTATGAATTTTATCAAAAGTTATCACCCAAACATTTAACATTTCTATGTGTTTCAACCTTATGCAATATTTGAGATTCTTATAAACATTTTCTGTAAATTTTTGTTTATGTACCTAAGTTACAATTACATTTAGGTAAGTTACAGTATACTAGTGATTAAATTACGTAGTTTTATGAAATCATAAACTTACCATCGGAACTCCAAAAGGTATTTTTGAATCCGAACCCTTCGTCCAATGTCGCAGTCTTTCAATGCATATAGTGCAGGCTTTATGTGGAGCCCACGATTTATCTTGGTCCCCCAGTTTTATGCCAAAATAAGCTAAGTAAGCTCTTTTTACGAAGTCAGTTATATTTGCTCGTTGATGTGGAAGTGTAAAATTTCCACATATATAACAGAAGGAATCAGGGTTGTTTTTGCATTTGAACTTTCTAGTGCTTGATGACATATTGCTTGATTGTTCTGCCAATTTGTAAAGGTATTTAAAGCCCTTAATTCATATAAATTTAAGAAAATCTGAAATATAAACACAAAAATTAGTTTAAATAGGTACTTATTATGAAATAGGTACTTACAATCTATGAAATTAAACTAGAAACACGGATGAGTAGGTACAATATAAATTACGTCTAATTAAATCAACTATATTAAATCACGATGACAAAATTACTCACTAAATCATATGCCAATTCAAAATTATGTTAATGCCCAAACTTAATTAACTAACTCAACTGACTGACTGACTGATTGAATTGACTGATTAACTCTGGAAACGAGTCGCTTTTATATATTTTAGTTGTCCCTCTAGAGTCTAGAATACTCTACAGAGAACAGGAACGCTCGAGAAAATTTTAGAATTCTATGATATTTTTAGCTTAATTTACTAATATTAAAATGGGTTAAAAATGACAAAATTAAAAATATTTTTAGGGTGTTACATATAAAAATATACATAATACAACAATACCATAACAATAGGTACAAATACCTAGATAAAAACCTAGTTGCATAATGTGTAACTGCAAAAAGACCGAGTATTGAGAAAAAAACCTTTTTATGAATACGACGAAAGAGGAGGGGTGTTGAGAAAAATCAGGACCTGATAGAGCAAAACCGAGTAAAAATTCGTGCTCAGCGCACCCAAATTACCTAGAACTAACTGTCAAATCTAATTCAATAGACAAAAATTTGAAATTTGTTCCCCAGTGTTATTGTTAATGGAGGGTTGTTATTGTTAATTGGGCTTGTCAGTCCGTACCAACCGTCCCCTCAGTAGCCCTCCACAATCCGCAATTAGAAACCATAGTAATGAAAACAACCATCCCCTTCACAAAACTCAGTTTGAAATTTTAACTAGATCCAATAACCTCACAGAACTCCGAATTTTAGAATCTTTGTACATCTATAGAAACAAACCCTCCATTAACAATAATAGTTCATCCTACAAATTACAGCTCTTTTAACTAACCAACCGACGCCCCTTCCCTTCCTGGTCCACAGGAGGAAGGTGACAAACAAGGGGAACCTGGAGCGAAGACGCTATGTGGGGGGACCCGACCCGGCTTCTAAGCCGGATGGGACATAAGTAAGTATATATATATATATATAAAAAACTTATTGTATAGTTCATTGGAGGGAACACCAAAGTAATAAGAAGTACTGCAACAGGTGAGGGAGGAAAGAATACTCATTAAAGTGATAAGAGAAAGACAGAAGAAATGGATCGGACATGTGTTGAGAGGAGAAGGATTGTTGAAGGAGGTGATAGAGGGTAGATATGAAGGTAGAAGGCAGAGGGGAAGGAAAAGGAAAGCAATGCTGGATGATTTGAAGGCAGGCAGGAGCTACCATGAGATGAAAAGGATAGCTCAGGATAGAACACTTTGGCGGGACACATGAGTTTGACCTGCCTGATAGGCTGAACACGATGGATGGATATATAATTCATTAAAGAAATATTTATTTTTAGTACAAGAAATAAGAAATAAGAAATAAGAAAGAAATTTGTAATTTTCATTATAAGAAAGAATTTTTTAAATTTTCGAGAACCATTCACGGTCGTTCGTTGTAGGTGTTGTTTTGAATTGATGCTTGTGTTTAATATTCAAGGAAAAGTGGGTCAGTGGATCAATGTTGGGCACTTGATTCCAATCCAATTAAAAAATGTGCCACCAGTGGACAATTAGTTAATCATTACTATTATGAAATATATATACAAGCAGAGCCTTCGGCTCCCTGCCCAACGGCGGGGCTTGTGCTTCGCAAACTTGCCTACGGCAAGGGCACCTTCTCCGCCCAAAAAAACCTCACCCCCTTTTATGCAACTTGGGGGGCTAACCCCCCTCTCCCATCACCCCCGCCCCTCTCTCCCATTACCCCCACCCCCCCTTTGCTTTGTAAATTTATTAACCCACTGGAAAATGGTTGAAACATTGTGGGTCATATTTAAACAGGAAATGGAAGGAAGTATAGGTTTTTTTTAATAGCTTAAGGATATATATATATATATATAATACCTCGTTAGAGTTTCGTGCGTCGGTCTTTCTTCACACGAAGGTCAAGCTAGTGGCCCCGCCTCTAATCCTGGCTTGGTAGAGGAGCGAGTTGCTCTCTTGCGCTTTCCACCACATATAGCCAGGTACACCCGGCTCATCTGGTACCGTCCTGAGCCAGGCATCTAGTCTTCTCTTGAAGAATTCAACTTGGACCCCTGTAACGTTTCTGAGGTCGTTTGGAAGCTGGTTGAAAAGTCTTGGCCCCCTGAAAACCAAGCTATTTTTCTTCAGTGTTGAGGAGGTCCCTTGTCGGGCCTTTAATTTGGGAACACTACACATTCTGCCTTTCCTATTTTCCAGCGTTGTTTGGATGGTAATTGGGTTTAGTTTGAAGTTTGGTACCAGTTTTTCGATCATTTTCCCTATGTAGATTATGGTGTACCTCTCTCTTCTTCTTTCCAGGGAGTACAGATTTAGTTTACGTAGTCTTTCTCAGTAGTTGAGTTCTTTGCAGCCATCACTCTTGGCTGTGAAATGTCTCTGTGTTTCTTCTAGTATATATATATATATATATATATATATATATATTATATATATATATATATATATATATATATATATATATATATATATATATAATATATATATATATATATATATATATAAGTAAAAGGTAATTTAAAATAAAAATTGCAAATTGTTTAGGTTTTATTTAAAAATTCCATAGTTACCCTGATACAAATCGTTTTCTATAATTATATTGGAGGGTTAACTGTCCCAGTCGCAAGATTGGACTACCACAACTGCTACTACTACTACTACTACAGAAAGGAGTAGTGATCACGTTTTCAATTTAATTTTGAATTATAATAATGTAACAATCAACTAATATTAAACGTAAAGAAATTAAATTACCTGATATTCATAGAGAGAGAGAGAGTTTTTCAGTGATACGTGGCCTTGCATAACCTTACTTCAAAAATAATGATGGAGTTGTTTAACCTCCTTCGCAACATCTAAGGTTATATGACGAAGGGGACCTACAGCTTTACGTGGTAACCCGAACCTCGGGTTACTACATAGTCTGGATGCAGAGGACGGGCTCCCCTCCAACTACTATCCGACCCAGTGCCGCTTAACTCCGCCGATCAACGGGAAGCGGTGTTACGACATTAGCTACGACATAGTAAATCTAGAACAATCTTCCTCAATCCATCTTTCCTCCTATCTATGACCTCTAGTCTTTCAAACGTAGAGAAAACAGAATAACAGAAAATAAAAGAAACCTAAAAATTCCTGTATACAGATCTCCAGGAATAAACTTATACGCTGATTAAAGGAATTACTTTAAAATATAGCCAAACTTTGACATTTCAAAAGAACGAGAATCGAACTTTTTTCAGTTTTTTGATAAAGTTAAAATTTATTTTTCATTTGGGAGTTTTTAAGTTGATTTAGGGAAAATAATGTCAGCCACATTACAAAAAGCATAAATAACGGAGGGGACCTACAGCTGGACCTACAGCTGTACGTGGGATCCGGAAATATCAACGTGAAAATTATTATTAGATGCTCTCATTGTATTATATATATAACTTTATTGGGGTTGTTTAACCTCCTTCGCAACATCTAAGGTCATATGACGGAGGGGACCTACAGCTTTACGTGGGATCCGAACCACGGGTCGCTACATAATCTGGGCGCGGAGGACGGTCTCCCATCCAACTACTATCCAGACCCAATGTCGCTTAACTTCGCTGCTCTCCGGGAAGCGGTGTTACGACATTGGCCATGACGTAGCCCACTTATACATATATATATATATATATATATATATATACACACACTTTGGTGGTGTAGTTAGCGTCGCTGGCTACGAACCCATCGGCCCCGGGATCGAGACCCGGTGACGGCAGGTGGCGCGCAGCAAACCCAGCTGTTCATCTTTCCACACAATAAAAAGAAATTTGTTGGGAGATAAATGGGTACCCTGGGGAGCCAGTGGTTAAGGCGCTGGGCTGCTGGTAGGGTGTGGTTCGGATTCCACGTTAAACTGTAGGTCTAAGGTTGTTGTTGTTTAGCCGATCAGCCAACCCTGATCGAGCAAGCCGGCGGCACGCAGGTAACCGATCGCCCTCTCCGGAGTGGACCAGAGGTTCAGCGCACTAGTGATGTTGTGTTGTGTTCGTTGTTGTGCTAGAGCGGTACAGTCTGTCATAAAGTGTTTAATTGTTTGTGGTGTGTCCTGGCACAGGTGGCAGGTGTCGTCTGTGGCGTTGTCTAGTCTGTGTTTATATGTCCGTAAGTTGGGGTGATGTCCACATCGGAATCGTGCTAAGTTAACTCGATCCGATCTGCTCAGGCTGATCTTTAACCTGTTAATGGGTGGCGGCTTCGCACCTAGGACTGCATTCGGGTTAGGTGTGTGTGTATGTGTTTTCTGTACTGTGTGATGTCTGTGGGGCGTGGTATGGAATGGAGTATTTGGTTATAATGTCTCTCTGGTGTTACCTTAATGGTGCGAGTGTCGGTGCGTGATTGTACATGTAGTGGCAGGGGTGTTGTGGGCTAGTTGTCGCTGCTGCCATGAATTGTGTTCCCCTCATGTCTAAATGTTCCCTAACTTTCAGTATTTTTGTTTCTGTGTGCAGGTGTTCTATTGGTGTTGTTTGAGTGCATCCTGTAATGATACGAAGTGCGTTGTTTCGTATTGTCTGTAAGGTGTTTATGTGTGTGTTTGAGATAATGGGTGCCCAGCATGGGCTAGCATAGTCCATAACTGAGCGAATATATTGTTTGTGCATGAGTGATGTTGTTTCCTGCTGGTGTCCAAAGTTTGTGCCTGTTAGTACCCGAAGCATGTGAAGTCTTGACGTACATTTGTTTTTAATGTCCTGAATGTGGTTTGCAAAAGATAATGATGTGTTGTATGTGACCCCAAGTATTTTAGTCCTGTGAGTGTGTGGAATGTTGGTGTTGTTTAGTGTAATCTGTGGAGTTATCTGGTGTTATTTTGTATTGCTTGTTAGCAAGGTGATGGGTGATTTTGTGGGCGCTACTTTGAGTCTATTGTGTGTGAGCCAGTCTTGTATACTGTTTATGTATGTTTGTAGGTTATTTGTAGCGGTGTCGATGTTGTTGTGGGTGGATGTTAGAGTGATGTCATCTGCATATGGTGATAAGGTAAGCTTGTTATCTATGGGTGTTGGAATATCATGCATGTATAAGTTGAACAGTGTTGGTGAGAGAACAGAGCCTTGAGGGACCCCGTTCGGAAAAAGCTTGTTTTTGGATGACTTGCCATTAAATGTGACATGTGAGTATCTTCCTGAAAGATAGTTGCTCAGCCATCTTTTAGTGTTATTGTGCATGTTTGTGTGGAGTATTTTGTTTATGAGAGGGAAGCGTGGGATAGCATCAAATGCTTTACTAATGTCTATTGTTGTTAATAGTGTACGTTGAGCTGGTCGTCTGGAGTTGATGCCATCCATGATGTGCTGCGTGAGGTTAGTGAGTAATGTCGTGGTTGAGTGGTGAGGTCTGAATCCATGTTGAGTATGCGATAGTGGTACGTGTGGGTTGGTGATTTGTAAGATTAGTCTTTCTGTTACTTTGGAAGGTGTGCATAGTAAAGTAATGGGTCTATACTCTATAGGAAGCTGGTTCTGTTGGATTTTTGTTTGGTTTGAGTAGTGTAATAATTTTACCTTGTTTCCATATGTCAGGAATAATACAGTGTTGTTATGAATATGTGCTGATATTTGTGAGAGCTAGTATTCCCTGTGGACCCAAGTGTTTAAGGTGTATGTTAGATATGTTGTCTGGTCCAGTAGCCTTCGAATTCTTAATGTTTATGTTTATGATGATCTCGGTGGTCTGGTCTGTATTGAAGGGTGTAATGGTCGTGTCGAGTCTGTATGTTTTCTTGTGCCTGGCTGTTTGTCTGTCTGCATGTTTCTGGTTGTTGTCTCTGTTTAAGTGTAGGTCTAAGGTAGAGTGATAAGCTTGACCTTTGTCAGAATGAACAATTCGGTCGGAAGCAAAACCAAGGTTAACCGAGATTATATATATATTATATATGATATATATCCTTAGGGAATAGTAAAAGAATCATATCGGAAAATGTTTGGTACTTTCACAGAACGCTGAGTTAGAAACTCTGAATTGTCCAATCAGGGAACTATGTTTCCAATCAAAGGAAAGAAAATATCATTACCCATCATTCTCTATGCAATACTTTTTGTTAGAATATATATAACAAGTAGTTTTCTGCTTTAACATTTACTTTAAGCTCACGAGCCACCTACATTTTGAGAGTAGCTTCACAAATTTGGTTTCACTGGCTTTGGATGTGAAGCTCAAAATTTTGATAGATGTGATATTTTTGTAAATTTATGGACTCACTGAGTTGCCCTAAGAATTAAATTTTGTGAAACTTAAGTGATGATATATTTCGAAAGGAAGTCTTGGCAAAATCTAACCAAATATACATATCATGAATTCTTTCTTGTAAAATAGGTCTACCTTTTTGTCAAAGCCCGTTTTAATCTGGATTTACCTTCATCTTGAGATGACGTCATCATCTCTTACCTTTCGTTAACCAATCACAGTCGACAACCAGTCAGTTGCAAATTTGAAGGCAGTGCAAGTGGGTTGTAATGTCTTAAATTAAAGTAATATATTATATATATATATATACTTCATGAAAGTCTCGGTGCTCGTTTAAAAAATATTTGTTAAGTTTTATAATTATATTTGAAAAGTGTTCTGCCGTATAAGTAACTGCAGTGAAATATCTTTGAAAATGGTGCCGTCAGTCCCGTCACTGCCCATAGGCAACTAAGAACCAAAATGTTATGGATAGGCCTAACTAACTACCTTAAGTCTTACGAGGAATCTGTCAAGGTAAGCTAAATTGTTAATTTAAGGAATGTTTAATGGGTAAAATGTTAACAGGGGATGAATAGGCCTTAAAATTACTTACAAATAATAATTGCAAAACGTACTTGCGGCTCAGCCTAGGCTTCAATGGCTAGCCTAATCTATAAATGAAGTAGCCTAGGTAGACCGTAATCTATTTTTAAATACTAATGTAGGAAATTAATTAAAAACTGCATATCTATACTATAAAAAGGGAGTTCTGTCTATCCGTCTGCGATTCTGAGTATAAAAATAAATGCGCTTTGCTTTGTTTCAACTTACTGAGGGTTCAGTTATTCGGTCATAAAACTTTAGAAAAGAACGCAGCAATGAAAATCTTAAGCTTCACATCCGAACCCACTGTCTCAAGATTTGTGAAGCTTAAGTTTTTCATGGCTGCGTTCTTTTCTATAGTTTTATTGACAGAATAATTGATTCCCCGGTAATTGGTGGGCTTGCGGCTCCCCCAATTACTGAGACCGAAGGCCCCAGCACCGCAGGTCTAGCTAAATAGGCCCGTAGGGCCCACTTTGGTAATGGTTCAGAATACGCCACTTGATTAAGCAAAATTTCGAAAAATACCATAGAGACAAAGTTGTTTCTCTCATTAAAATACGTTGATTGCATGTGTCGCATAGTCCATTTGTATAATTTAGGTCTCGGGGGTACGGGGGTACGTTGGACACCAGCAGGAAACAACATCACTCATACACAAACAATATATTCGCTCAGTTATGGACTATGCTAGCCCATGCTGGGCACCCATTATCTCAAACACACACACAAACACCTTACAGACAATACGAAACAACGCACTTCGTATCATTACAGGATGCACTCAAACAACACCAATAGAACACCTGCACACAGAAACAAAAATACTGAAAGTTAGGGAACATTTAGACATGAGGGGAACACAATTCATGGCAGCAGGTATGAGCTTCGTAGGTAAAATCTCCGGATTTGGAAACCATCTGATCTGGCAACCCTATCTGAGGCTAGACTAGGGGCCTAAGCCAGCTACATCCTTTTTTAGTTTTGCTCTAGCTCTCTCACATAATTTTCAATTCAAAGAGCCTATAAAAAAAATTAAATTAAGATTTTGATTGGTATGTAGGGCCAAGACTTCGTTCTGAAATACTTAGGCCTAAATTATTTTGAAATCTTATTTGAATTTACTTAAAGTTTGGATGAAATTAATGGTATTGTATTGTATCATATGTACTTTTATTGACTTCCTTAGAATATTTATTAACCTTTAACAGCAATTGTAAAGAATTTAATAAATCTATTTTAAATAGCAGTGAGGGATTAGGGATTTTCTAAGTTAAATCAAACTTTAATAAGGGGTATTA
Organism: Bathynomus jamesi; assembly: GCA_023014485.1. Classification (NCBI taxonomy): domain Eukaryota; kingdom Metazoa; phylum Arthropoda; class Malacostraca; order Isopoda; family Cirolanidae; genus Bathynomus; species Bathynomus jamesi. The sequence goes on along the minus strand of JAJOZX010000222.1, from coordinate 1,356,385 downwards.
ATGAAAAGGCCAATTTTCACTTTATACACAGTTCTTGTGGTTTATTTAACAATGTTTAATCGCGGCTCTACGATTAGATTACAATCCAAACTTGCTACAAATCGCAATCCATTTGCGTTCATCTCTTGTATTAATTTTCGAAGGAATTTTTATGTGTTTGATTTTTGTCTTCTGAATTTTAAACATTGATGTCGTCTGCAGTGCAGTTTGTGATTGCTTCCTCTGTTACTCTCTAGTCTCTTCCCATTGTCATTCGTGGACCGAAAGTGAGGATGCTCGAATTGAGGGTATCTATCCAGTCATGATTATTCCTATAGCCTTCTTCATCGAAGAATAAGAAATCTGAAAATGAAAAGATCAAAGAGGCTTTTCTTAATTCGATTTTATCCCACTTCATGTCATTCCTACTCTCACCCACAGTTTTCCCACTTCGATCCTAGCTAGATTAACGCTAAGTTAGGTTAAGACGGTGAGATTAAGGAGAGGCAGGTTCATTTCCCTTCATTTTAAGTTATTCGCAAATCAAGAAATAGTTTTCCCAAATTTGAATTTCTCAATTTTGGACTTCGAATGACAATGATAATAGCGAGAAGCGACAACTGACTGAATTCAGAACTGCAGATTTAACCTAACGGATCACCTGAAAATCAGAGCCCCCAGCCTTCTTTAGTTAGCCTTATAAGGCTAACTAACGAAAATATCACGACCTAACCTAACCATTCGTTAGGTGAACTGTACGCCCTTGACGAGTGGTTAGGGTAGGTCGTGATATTTTCGTTAGTTAGCCTTATAAAGCTAACTAAAGAAGGCTGGGGGCTCTGATCTTCAGGTGATCTGAACAACTTAATGCTACCTGGGTTATGGTTGTTGTCCAAATATGATGCAAAATTACTGATGCCGTCCTGGTTGCAGAACCCAGTAGAGGCAAGTAGATGAAGCTTTGAAGACTTACTCTCGTTTTTTACCTAACACGTTCACACCAAACTAGAAATCTAGAGATAAAAACGATAAATTTAGTTTAAACTTGTTACAAAGATTATGGTTTGTATGGATTATTTTTTTATATTGAGGATTCAAACAAGTATGCTGCTCACACACACACACACACACACACACACACACACACATACTGTATATGAAAATGAAATGAAAATGAAAATGAAAAGATTTATCGGCAGACTATAGTCCATATGACAAATATTATTAATACAATGACAGTTCATATACTAAGGATAGAAATATATACAATTGATTAGAAATAATACTGTAATGAAGTTAAGTGGAGCTACAGACAGACGTTTTCGTACCAAGAAGTCCATAGCTTAGACTGCAGTGCTGTCCAACTTGCGGCCCGCGGAATGGACGTTTGCCAAATTTCATTTCTGAATTTTCTTCCCTATTTTGTCATTTCTAGTAGGGAGAACAACATTCAGCGGGTTCCTAAGTCGTATTAACCAACAGTGTATGATTATAGGCAACATCTTGGCCGCGCTTTATAGAAGTTGGACAGCACTGGCTGAGAGGATAAATGGCAGGACTCATGGATAGCTTGGATGATCGGGTTGGTTGATTTTTTAATTCTTTGCATTAGACTGTATTGAGCACGTCTTGTTACCTCCGGGAAGCTCGGGACATTGCGGATAGCAAACATTTGCGAAGCTGAGCATCTCTGGGGTAATTTATGTAAGAGTCTAAAAGACCCGTTTTACAGCAAATTTAGGGTTCTGCCAGAACCTTTTTTATAATTCACCTAGAGTTGCTGTCCGTATATATTACTGCAGAAAGCACGAAAGAGAGTGTCTTTAGCTTCACTTGTACAGAATCGAAAGTTCCTTATGGTTATCTTCGCTTTAGCACACAGGCTTCGAGAGTGTTTTCTTATATCCGAGTCATCACTCAAGGAGCTGGTAATAGTTTGACCCAAATACTTAAACTCTCTCTCTCTCTCTCTCTCTCTTATATTGAGGTTCTAAATGTAGCAGGGCTAGGCTACTTTAAACCCTAGATCCATGTCCCAAAGCTGGATCCTGTCTGCTTTGCAGATAGCTGGTGAGGGAAGCTATATTTATGGGACCTCTTTGCGAGTGACCCGTTGCCCACGTCGGGCTAGCATCATGAAAAAGAAAAACTATGGTATTTGTCATTTACCATTATTTATTCGGACTATAGTCCGAATATATGGGAATGAACTCAGAATGGTCCCCTGAGGTTTTTTATGATACACACAGACCATGCATGGAACAAGGAACTCTTCTGGGATAATTAAATCCACTATAGTCCGAATAAGTAATGGTAAATGACAAATACCATAGTTTTTCTTTTTCATGATGCTAGCACGACGTGGGCAACGGGTCACTCGCAAAGAGGTCCCATAAATATAGCTTCCCTCACCAGCTATCTGCAAAGCAGACAGGATCCAGCTTTGGGACATGGATCAAAAATTTACCAATAGGCTTAAATGTTTAATACATATAACGGTACTTGTAGGTTATCTCCCCCCCACCAATTTTGACAGAATATTTTCATTAAAACTAACGAAAATATCACGACTTAACGTAACCAATTATCAAGGGCGTACAGTTGATCTATTAGTAAATAGTAAATACTATTCCAGAAACAAACAATGTTATAATTAATAATAGATCAACTGTACGCCCTTGATAATTGGTTAGGTTAAGTCGTGATATTTTCGTTAGTTTTAATGAAAATATTCTGTCAAAATTGGTGGGGGGAGATAACTTGGTGCTACTGTAGTATGCGGTCTACCTACGATTCGGCGGTCTACCTTTTAATTATAGCTTCTTATCTTCTTATTATTTTATATTAGGTTAATTGTACGCCCTTGACGATTGGTTAGGTTAAGTCGTGATATTTTCGTTAAAACTAACGAAAATATCACGACTTAACCTAACCAATCATCAAGGGCGTACTGTAGTATGCGGTCTACCGTTAAGTATGCGGTCTAGCAATTATGCGTGGTCTACATAGCAAAATACCGACCAACCAACCTAAATCTGCGCATGACAAAATAAACCCAGAGTCAAAATGGTAACCTTGAAAGGCTACTCCATCTCAGTATAAACAGACGCGTTAAGTGTTACACTACTCCATCTCAGCATTAAATACTAAGCGTTACACCCCATAATGCTTGCCAAAGAATTATATCACAATGTTATCATTACCGAAGAAGCTGCTGTCTCTTTTTTACGAGAACATAATCATCTTGATGCGGTGCAAGAAGCAGACCCTTGCCATAAATGTGGTACTGTAATGTAAGAAAAATGGAAGCGTGACCGCGGAGGTGAATACCGACCGATTCTTAGATGCCCACGTAAAGGATGTCAAACGTCCCGTTCAGTCAGGAAAGGAAACCAATTTTTTCATTATACTGATATGAATGGCAAGACAAATTGCAAACTAACTTTATGTGAGATCTTGGAATTGATGTTCTATTTTGTCATGGATACTCCAGCAAATACTACAGAAACTTTAACAGGAAAATCAAGCCATACTGTCACGGACTGGTTCAATATGTGCCGCGAAGTTTGCGGAGTGATCGTATCATATCGTACTTGGGGTCAAATGGCCGGTACTGAGGAGAAGCCTATACAAATTGACGAAGCACGGTTTGCTGGGCGACGTAAGTACAATCGAGGAAGACTTTTAAGTGGTGATCGTGCTCCTCTCTCTGAAGATACAGATGCAGATGTCACAAATAATTAATAGGAACCATGGAGCACAAATCGACGGACCTTGGGTTTTTGGATTAAAAAATGGTTCAGACTGCCGGTATTTTTATGTCCAAAGACGAGATAGGAATACTCTCATTCCAATCATTCAGCGTGAATGCAAAATTGGGTCGGTGATTCATTCCGATGAGTGGCCCGCATATAGTTGTCTAAATAACATCGGATATCGTCATGAAACGGTCAACCATCAAGAAAACTATGTGGATCCAACCTCAGGGGCACATACACAAGAAATTGAGCGATCGTGGTTGGATGTCAAAATAGATATTATGAAAAGAAAAAGAGGGGTTCCGCCTCAATTATTACAATCGCACCTTGACTATTACTGTTGGAAAGTACTTAGAAAAGATGACGATTTGTTTATTGCTTTTTTAAATAATGTTCGAACTGTATACAGATGCTAATACTGTTTTTCGTTTTTGTAATTTTGTCATTTAATGTTTTAAATGTGTTAATGTTTTATAATTCCTTAATGTTTAACTTCTTTAATAATTCCTTAATTGTGTAAATTAAATTATAATTCCTTTCAATTAATTTTCAATTCATTTTAAATATTTTGAACGGTAGACCGCATACTACAGTAGAAACTTAACGGTAGACCGCATACTACAGTAGAAACTTAACGGTAGACCGCATACTACAGTAGCACCGATAACCTACAAGTACCCATATAACACCATCATTTTCACAATTTTATTTTTTTAGCAAGTTGCTTCTAATTTTTTTTTTTTTGGTGGCGTGGGGGGGAGAAACTGTCTCTAAAAGCTCAAAAGTGGAAGGCCAGTAATTGTTTCAAAGATGAAGACTGGCAAAGTACCCTTAAAAAAGAAAGTTCAATTTTCTGAAAATCCAACCAAAAGTCGAGGTAAATTATGCGTTTGGTTTTACGCCGTTGTCGGAAACCTTCGTAAGTGTATTAAATATTTGAGCCTCCATTTCGGTATTTGAATTTCCTGAAAGATTATGCAAATACAGCGCTATATACCATATGGAAATTATTTTAAAAATCGAGGGTGACCCGTTTTGTGCTGTTAAGCTCTTTTTTTTTTTTTTCCTCTCTCTCTCTCTCTCTCTCTCTCTCTCTCTCTCTCTCTCTCTCTCTCTCTCTCTCTCTCTCTTTCGTGCATTATTTGTGGATTTAGTTTGTGTGAGAGCATTTGAAAATGAAATAAAAAGGTTTAGTGGCAGACCATAGTCCATATAACAAATATTAATAGTACAATGACAATTCACATCCTAAGGATAGACATAGATACAATTAGTGAGAAATAATACAGTAATGCACATCAATGTGGATTACTGTATTATTTGTGTGTGTGTGTGTGTGTGTGTGTGTGGAGCTACAGACAGACGTTTTCGTACCATGAATTCCATAGCTTAGAAGACAAACGGCAGGACTCATTGATAGTTTGAATAATCGGGTTGGTTGATTATACATATAATTCTTTGCATTAGGCTGTATTGAGCACGTCTTGTTACCTCGGGAAACTCTGAACATTGCCGATAGCAAACATTTGCGAAGCTGAGCATCTCGGGGGGTAATTTATGTAGGAGTCTAAAAGAGCTGTTGTATATCAAATTTAGAGTTCTTCCAGAACCTTTTTTATAATTCACCCAGAGTTGCTGTCCGTATATATTACTGCAAAAAGTACGAGAAAGTATGAGGTGTCACTTTGGTCAAGAGTAAAGGAAATTAATTTCAAAATGTAGCATTCTACAGGGTGTCCACAATGTCTTGTCACTCAAATAAAATACTAACTGATTTTAATTTTTCTTTCAGACCCATTTGAAATGTGTTATAGCAGCAACTATACGATTGAACAACACACATTGGCTAGTACCTAGGTCCATGAGCGACCATGTAATGACAAAACCATTGAAAATATCCGTGCAGACTTGCAGGATCGCTTCAATGGTGCAGCTACACCATAGAATCGGTCCTGGTCGCTCATGGACCAAGGTACTAGCAAATGCGCGTTGTTCAATCGTATAGTTGCTACTATCACACATTTCAAATGGGTCTGAAAGAAAAACGAAAATCAATTAGTATTTTACTGGGGTGACAAGACATTGTGGACACCCTGTACCTTTTTACACTTAATTAATGAAAGTATTATAATATCAGAGTTTGGAATTTTTTCATAGTGTGTGTGTGTGTGTGTGTGTGTGTAGGCAACTGGGTACAAGTGAAGTCGAGTGTATATTATAATTTACAGACGTAGTGAAGTAATTGTTTTGTGAGGTAACACTTTCGGTACCTCCTGAACATTAAAAAAATTATATGAAAATCTAAAATTATTTTTATTGTCCGAAAAAAAATGTTAGGCCTGATTAGGTTAAGTTAGGTTTGATTAGTTAGTACTTCACCATTTAGAAACTTAACAGAAAAACCCTTCGAGTCCGCAGTTATGTCTGGAACACTTACAGTATTGCGCCCTTCTCGGTTCGAGGGCACTGAGCTTAGGTTAGGTTAAATTAGGTTAAGTACTTTTTAGATATATGAATTAAAAAGTCGGTAACTCGTTTGTGCGGAGATACATACAGAGGTCCTCACGACACGAGAGTGCGTGTGCCGACATTAGCGGCGTCACCATAGTTTCAGACTTGGTTATTTTATTGAAAATCAATGATATAATGAAAAAGGGGCTCTAATAAAGGATAGGCTAGATTAGGTTAGGTTAGGACAAGCTAATTAGGTTATTTAGATAAAGTTAAGTGTCACCATCTACAATTGAAAATGTGAAAATTTCGTAGTTTTGTAATATAGCCAATCGTGTGTGTGTGTGTGTGTGTGTGTGTGTGTGTGTGTGTGTAAGTTATATTCTAATGGTAGAAACAAATGCAGCAGCACTATTTTACTAAAAATGAGGGTGAAGAGGAGGGGGGTAATGCCCTCGCTCTGTTTCAAAACTAAAACATTTATTTAAAAAAAAGACATCTTGCACGTATATACAAAATTTAATTTATAAATCTGGCTTTACTGTATGAATTCTAAAAAATGTTTGTGATGTTTCTTTGTCCTACTTTCTTCCTCAGTCGCTTCCAAACTGTAACGACAATTGAAAACTCTTTCTCTTGAAATCTGTTTAGCCTGACACGAATGTAATGCCCGGAATAAGGAAGAACAAGACCTTTGTTATAGTTTTGGTTTACCCCTTTTCCTGCTCGTACGTGTCAAGGGTTCCACGCGTCGATCTCTCTACCCGCGAAAGTCGGGCTGTTGGCCCTCTTTTTTAGCCCTGGCTCGATGTTCTAGAGAATTGCTTTCCTGGATTCTCTATCTCACATACCAGTTACACCCGGCTCATCAGGGACTGTCCTGAGCCAGGTGTCTAGTCTTCCTTTAAATACGTCCACATGGACGCCAGATGCGTTCCTGATGAACTTTGGTAACTGGTTAAATAGTCTTGTCCCTCCGACAACAAAACTATTTTCCTTCAGAGTTCAGGGTGTCCCTTGTCTGGCTTTTAGTTTGGGAACACTGCACATTCTACGTCTTCTATTTTCCAGTGTTGTTTAGATGTTATTGGGTTCAGTTTGAAGTTAACTACTAGTTTCTCGACTATTTTCTATGCGTATATTATGATGTATCTCTCTCTTCTTATTTCCAGTGAATATAGATTTAATGCACGCAGTCTTTCCCTGTAATTTAGTTCTTTGCAGCCATTAATCTTGGTTGTGAAAATTTCGTTGAATTTTTCTAGCTTGTTAATTTCTTTTATTGATATATATATATATAATATATACATTTTAACTGCAAACAACACACAGTATAATTAACGTAAAGAACGACGCTTGTATAGAAGAACGTTCGGCACAAGATGAGGAGAATTACGACTTCTGATTAATCGAGGCCCATGGTGTAGTGGTTAGCATATCTGACCGGCAATCGGAAGGTCCCGGGTTCGATTCCCGGGTGGTTACCTCATTTTTCATTTGTTCGTTCTCCCTCCTCATCTTGTGCGGAACGTTCTTCTATACAAGCGTCGTTCTTTACGTTGATATATATATATATATATATATATATGGACGTCAAGATCGAGTATTCCAGTGGTGGTATAATCAGTGTTTCCAGTAAGGGAATTATTATCATACTTTCTTGTTGCTTCTGTTAAAGGTTCTCAGTAGTCATTGTAATTCCTTTATAAATCTTTTACTTTTGTGTTTCTTTGAATTTTCTGTCAATTTGGGGCATAATATTCTGTCTATTTTAGTCCCTCATTTTAATTTTTTCCATATCTAAAGAGCTGAAAATTTTGGTCGTTTCATATTATTGTCTTGTGACCATCTGTGTATTCTGTTTGTGTCCGTTTGTAAGGCTTCTAGTTTTACATCTTCGCCATTTCTAATTTTTCCGATGTTTTTTTTTATCATCCGCAAAGGATGTTACTGTTCTGTGGTTGGTTACTTCATTGTCTGTCTATGTCTATTAACATCATAATGAATAGGAGTACTGAGCTACGTACTTCTGATTCTGATTCTTGGATTTTAATTTGCTGACGTTCTCTGAGAAAGGTCAGGCCCTTTCCTCACGAGTGTAACTCACTTCCATATTAGCCATTCCGTGTTATTCTACCTGCAACAAAAGAAAGGTCCCAAAACAAGACGTCAATTTGAACATTTGTTTTAGTTTTAATGCATTACTTTGGTAAATTTAATTTAAAATAAATTTTCCTATGAGACCGGACTTATAGGACACCCTCTATATACAGAGTGTCTCAAAAGTCACTATCTATTTTGAAAAATAATGGGAATTACGAAAAACTGGTTTAAGACATGAAAAATATATTTATTTCAAAGTAAGTGCCACAAAGAATTAGTGCTATTTATTTATCTGTCTCCACATGGCGACCATCAGTGTCTCTACAGAGCTCAAAGCGATAAGTTGTTTCCCGGAACACACTTTCCAGCATTTGAGGTGTTATTTTCTGAACTGCATCGGTAATACGATTTCGAAGTTCGGCTACATCACTAATTCTTCTACCAGTGTACACCTTAGACTTAATGAAACCCCAGGCGAAAAAATCTAATGGTGTTAAATCGGGTGAACGTGCTGCCATGGTTGTGTTCCTCCACGACCAATCCAGCGACCGGGGAAGCGTCTGTCAAGATAATCACGTACAATTATTGCATAATGGCACGGTGCTCCATCCTGCTGAAAAACTACTGCGTCAAGAATGCCATCTGTAAGAAGTTGAGGTTCGAGGAATTGTTCAAGCATGTCAAGATAAATTTATAAATTACACAAAATTCGAAATAAACCAATTAACTTTTTTAAATACACAAATTTGCACCAGAAGTACATATCTTTATGCCAGCATAGCATTTTAAAAAAAAACATCTAATGTCACCGAAATAGATAGTGACTTTTGAGACACCCTGTATATATATATATATATTATATATATATATATATATATATATATATACCTTTCAACCTTTCAAATGTTCCGTGCGATGATTCCTCATCCCACGAAAGTCAAGCATGTCGCCCCTCCCCTCCTATATATATATATATATAATATATATATATATATATATATATATGAAAACTAAAGTTTGTATGATGCTTTAATAATTTACTGCAAACGTTTCGGAATTTCTTCCATCTTCATTACTAATTTAACACTTAGCAGTGAAGATGGAAGAAATTCCGAAACGTTTGCAGTAAATTATTGAAGCATGATACAACTTTTAGTTCGCCTATTTATAGTTAAAATGAAGTTCCCTTAGGAACAATACCTAAAATAAAATTTTATATATATATATATATATTGGTAGTTTTCCTTTACAAAGTGCCGAGTATTTCTTCTTTGTTATGAGGAGGAAGGGATAGCCTTCTTGCTTCTGTGTGCTTGTTCTTCTCTGTGAGTTTGTCTGCGGCTGTATAAAAGCTATGGATGCCACCTAGAGTCGTCTGTAAAGCTGTTTTGGCCAATGTGCTTAATGAGTACTTTGCGGGAGTGTTCACCAGGGAGGACACCCGCATCATCCCCGAGCCAGGTGTGAGGCACGAAGGTGCTGGCCTGGATAATGTTCGATGTACCGCGACAGTCGTTGCCGATAGAATAGACAAACTGAGCGCGTTTAAGGCTCCTGGGCCAGACCAGTTTCTCCCCAGAGTGTTACGGGAGGTGCGCGACCAGGTGGCTCCCCACCTGGCTACAGTCTTCAACAAATCGTTGGAGACGGGCCAGGTGCCTGGTGACTGGAGGGAAGCCAACGTGACCCCTATCTTTAAGAAAGGGGATCACGAAAGTCCAGGGAACTATCGTCCCATTAGTCTCACTTCAGTTGTAGGTAAATTATTAGAGGGGATAATAGCTGATAGGATCGTTGACCATTTGGATTCCTACAAGCTGCTTGGGGACTCCCAACATGGGTTTAGACGGCATAGGTCGTGTCTCACCAACTTGCTCGAGTTTTTCCACGTCATGTTGGGTGAGTACGATAAGAGTAGGGCGATTGATATACTTTATCTCGACTTTCAGAAAGCCTTTGATAAGGTACCTCACCGCCGGCTAATGGCGAAAGTGCGCGCGCTGGGTATCGGTGGGGAAATAGGTAGGTGGATTGAAAACTGGCTGAAGAATAGGCGGCAGAGGGTTGTAACTAAAGGTGCTAGTTCAGGTTGGGCCTCGGTCACTAGTGAGGTTCCTCAGGGTTCCGTTTTGGGGCCGCTGTTGTTTATCATTTACATAAATGATATCGACGGTGGCATCGTCAGTCGGATCGCCAAATTCGCTGATGACACCAAGCTTGGGGCCAATGTTGGGACGCCCGAAGCGATCGAGGAACTGCGTGCGGACCTAGGTAGGATAGGAGAGTGGTCCGAAAAATGGCAAATGCCGTTTAACTTGGGTAAATGCAAAGTGATGCACATTGGCTACGCCAATCCCAAGTCGGACTACTCGATGTTGGGTAGTAATATCGAGGTGACTGATTTAGAAAAGGACTTGGGTGTGCTAATTAGCAGCGACCTTAAGTTTACGAAACAGTGTGTAGAGGTGGAAAAGAAAGCCCAGAAACTATTGGGTTATATCAGGAGGCAATTTCAGTTTCGAAACAAGGAGATTGTGCTCTCACTGTACAATTCCCTTGTTCGGCCGCACCTGGAGTATGCTGTGCAGTTCTGGTCGCCCACCCTCAGGAAAGATATTGAGAGGCTGGAGCGAGTGCAGGCGAGGGCCACAAAGTTAATCCCTTCCGTTAGGCATATGGGCTACAATCGACGGTTACGCGCCCTGAACTTGTTTTCGCTTGAAACTCGGAGGCTGCGCGGTCAACTGATCGAGGTTTTCAAGCTCTTACGCGGGTTCAACGATGTCGATTTTAGAAGTATGTTTAGTTTAAATGATAACCCAACTCGCAACAATGGTTGGAAGTTGGATTTGAAACGGTTTAGGACTAGTGTGTGTGGGAATTACTTTACGTATAAGATCTGTGACACATGGAACAGGTTACCTTCGGGGTAGACGAAATCTTGCACACTATTTGAGTGTGTAAAGACATTTAGGACCTCAGTCTGCGGAAATTTCTTTTCCTATAAAATAGTTAATATCTGGAACCAACTTCCCTCAGAGGTTGTTTCCAGTCAGTGTAAATCTGTTTAAAAATAGGCTAGACAAAGTACTGAACACACTCATAGTTTAAGATTAAAACCTCAGAAAACTCTGCAGGAGTTCGCTTGCTCGGTGTCTCTGTGAGCAAGCTAAATATAGAGCTATTTATATATTCTCCACTTTCCTGTAAAATTTCCTTGGCTACTTTTCCAGGGTCAAGGTATTTTCTTCAACCTTTTTCCGTACCTGCCTCTGGCAGGGAGGGAGCGGAGGGTGGGGAGAGAGCCTTCTACTTTTCTATCCAGTTTTCTACTACTGCTAGGATAGTTGAAAGAAAAATAAACTTTCACAAAATTCTCCCTGGCACCCGTTGCCATTGGTACCTCCTCGGTATGGGCCGTAAGGCCTTTTGAGGTACTTCTTTTCCTTGTAACTCTTTGTAACTCTCTCTCTCTCTCTCTCCTCTCTCTCTCTTTCTCTCTTTTCTTCATATCGTATTCTCATCAGAGTCGCGTCAATGTCCTTCCTTCCGCCCCAGTGTATGTCTTTCTTATCTGTATGAGCTGATCATGCGAACGCATCTTTAAAGACATCAGCTGACCTAAATTTTCTTTAGCGCAATTTTCTTTAAACCATTTAGCCCTCAATTTAATATCCCATGAATCATGGTAAGAAGTTGTCATCGAACTTCTTTATTTGCAACAATATACTATATATATATATATATATGTATATATATATATATATATATATATAGAGAGAGAGAGAGAGAGAGAGAGAGAGAGAGAGAGAGAGAGAGAGAAGAGAGAGAGAGAGAGAGAGAGATTGTATCATTTTAAGTTGCAGAAAAAATAAGAGAAACGATCATTTGATAAAACGGTGCCTCATGAAGGGTTCTTTTCCCAGTTTCGGTCATTCCCATTCCACTCTTCGTCCAAGAATGAGAAATTCGAGAATGGGAATCTCGAAGGAAGAAATGTTTTTCAAGTCGATCCATTCCAATTCCCACTGTACGATTACCCAATTTAGTTAGATTTTTCCATAGAAAATACCCGTCGGGCATGCTGTTGCCTGACAGTCCTCTTTTTGTTCTTCTCCAAATCAGGAAACTGTCTTCCCAAATTTAGAATATCCATTTTTGGGCCACGAAATGGAATGGGAATAGGGTTAAGTGAGAAGTAATCTCTTGAATCGCTAGGATACTGGCTTGCACGGAGGAAATAGTGAAAATTTTTGCCAAAATTAAGATTTCTGACAGATAAAGGTAAGATGTTCAGATGTGGAAGGAGATTTTCATTTTCTTGCTTGAGGCTCATGGTGTTCCCAATAAGGGTTCATGTCGGGGCTTCTGAGCGCCCAGGGAAGAACCTGCAGCCCTCTTTTGTCCCTTCCACTGAGTGATGGGTATGAGGGTATGGCATTCGGACATTGCTGTTGCAGCATAGGTGTGTTTAACCCCAAAACACCTGACTGTTGCAACAATGGGGGACTTCCCTCAATAGATACTAATGCCCGTGTCCTAATACCAAGGACTAATACTAATACCTAATACTAATACCAAGTCCCTTACAGCAGCGTTACGCAGGCTTGAGTCAGAGGACCCCTAGGGGGCCACATTTGTTTTCTAGGGGGTCCGCAGAAAATATCTGACATACACGTCGTTCCTCCGAAAAAAGAGGGAGCCGTTGTGTTGAGTATATTTAAATGGACATTTTTTTAATTAAACGGAGATGGACACTGCATTTATAGTTGAAAGCTATCATTCACGTAAACAAAAAGAAACAAATAATAAAAATACAAAATAAATTAATTTTCCAGATTTCTTTAGAATTTAGTGTCCGGTTAGCATACTTCTCGAGCCGTTTGACATATGACTGGTTAGGTTAGGTTAGATTTCTAGAACAATGCGAGGGCAAAAGTACTGAAAATGTCTGGTTAGCTCCCCCCCCCCCCCCGCACTCCACCCCGTTAGGCGTACGATTGTTTAAGTTAAGAACTGTATAAAGTTCTGTTGAATTAAATATTATGAAGAAATGAATTAAATATAATGTCCCAAAATTAAATAAAAATTCACTGGAATTATATCGAATAGAACTAAGTCGAATTCGAACTCATTTCAGTTTCGATCTAGGTTTCGTCTCGTTAATATCATGCAAAATTTAGTCTCCGTATATACATTTAGGGTCACATGAGAGAAGGCACCTATTGTTACCTTTGAGTGAGACACACGAATTTTAAACTTTTTATTCATTAGTATTTCACAAGTGAAACAATTTCTTAAAAAGTTTCTCTATTTTATTCCTGTGGGTTTATCGATGTAATATATATATATATATATATATATATAGGTGTGTGTGTGTCGACGAAATATCCTCAAAAAGTTCAAAAGTTATGCCACTTTCAAATTTGGTACAACTTTAACTGTTTTCTGACGTTTTTTACTTTCGGCGCTTAGCCACTTCTTCTTGGGAGGGCTTCATACACCATCAATTAGTTATTAGTACGGACCGTTAAAATTACAGTTCAGGTTACCGTGTACGATGCAATTGACTTACTGCAGCAATATTGATTCCATCATTCATATGGTAATTTAATTCATATGTAAGATGCGTGTATGTGCAGTGAGGAATAGAGGGAGAAGTGTATGTTTGAAAGCATGTTGGACTGCTCACAGGGTAGATGAGACACGGAAAAAGATCAGCTGAGGAGGGCAGTGTACTGGAGAAATGGGAGTTCCAGCACTCCCTATCTCCTGCCTGGAGTATTTCCCTGGTCGATTGTTTATAATCTCCTCCTCCTGTCATATATATATATATATATATATATATATATATATATATATATATATATATATATATATTATACGTCCTTCAGTCTCTCCCACACAGATTATATGACTGACTTTTTTGAAAAGAGAATTTAGCATTAAGTCTATTAATAGCTAATACCACTAAGAAATAACATAATTTCGTGACCTCTAAGATTTCTCATCCAATAACTGCGTATGGTGAAAAATAGAAATAAATGAATAGTTCCACAGAATTTGGGATATAGACGAAATGAAAAAAAAATACTTCGGATAATCTCTAACACCATGTAGTACAGGTATACATTTTGTGTGTGTGTGTGTGTGTTTTGGGTTGTGGGCTAATATTTTGTGAATAAATTTATACATACTGTTTAGTTATAAATTAAATTGTTTAGTGTCAGTTGTACTTGCCAATTCATGAAATTAGGTTGGGATGTGTATGACAAATGAAAATTGGAAGCAAAACGTTACAATCTTCTAAATCACACACACACACACACACACACACACACACACACACACACACAAAATGTTCGGCGAAACCGCGATCTTTTCGGCCCTTTTCTGAAATTTGGACTGTTTCCGATTTTTTTGAAAATAAGATATTTAATGTAGAATTTTACGCTGATTTAAAAAATGTAAGTCATGTTTTAGAGAAATGAGCGGTTCAAAAGTTGTTTGTTATTGTAATTTTGTATTAGGTCAAAAACTATAACAATACAACTGAAAACTGTCACTAAGTATTTGTGTGAATAGATTTCGACCGTTATTTTTCTGTCCGGTTAAGTTAATTGAATGCCCGGTTAGGTTAACTAAATACCCGGTTAGGTCAACTGAATGCCCGGTTAGGTCAACTGTACGCCCTTGATGATTGGTTAGGTTAAGTCGTGATATTTTCGTTAGTTTTAACGAAAATATCACAACTTAACCTAACCAATCGTGAAGGGCATACAGTTGACCTAACCGGGCATTCAATTAACCTAACCGGGCATTATATCCCATACAAAATTACAATAACAAACATAACTTTTGAACCGCTCATCTCTCAAAAAAAAGGCTTACATTTTTTAAATCAGCGTAAAAATCTACATTAAATATCTTATTTTCAAAAAATTCGGAAACAGTCCAAATTTCGGAAAAGGCCCATATTTTCATGTTTTCAATTGTGGGTGTGGACATTAATCAAAATAACCTAATTAACTTAACCTTACCTAGCTTAACCTCACCTTCATTGTTAACCTTTTTACATAATAGTTAACGGTTTTCAGTTAAAAAAAAGAGTCTGAAACTATGGCGATGCCGTTAATATCGCTACACGCACGTTCTTGTCGCGATGAGGTCGGTTCCTGTCCTAGAGATTATCGCGAAGACATAAAGTAGTCAAGAAGAGACACACACACACACACCCACACACACATATAACAATCCATTTGCTTTCCAATCACAAAAAAAAGAGGATCGTATTTACATCTGTAAGACGACCAAATTTTTCTTGGAACGATAAACTTAATTTTATGTTTATATGAATAAGGGAATTTATTTATTTGTCTTTCGATATGATAAAATGAGGCCACTAATAATAAACTAGAAATAGCCGAAATTGGGTCTTCCTTGAGGAATTTATACCTTATATTTTCATTTCCACTGAACGAGTTTATTCTCAGTTCGACAAAGGAGGAGACCTTCGTAAACTGGAAGTCTTACGCACGCAGAAGAAGCCCCGAGAGAGAGAGAGAGAGAGAGAGAGAGAGAGAGAGAGATGAGGGGGGAGGGGAGAGCTTGTCGCTCTTCGACTAAGTCGTTCCTCGTTCTGTTTTTGTTTCAAAATCCTCCTTGCATCCAGATGGAATCCTGAAAGAGGGTTTGTTCCGAGCGGTGTTTATTGCTAATGGGTTTAATTACTGAAATACGAGTCTCTCTCTCTCTCTCTCTCTCCCTCTCCCTCCCTCTCCCTCTCTATTTTACTTATTCAGCTAATTCCATTTAGTTATTAACTTTGTATGTAAACTAATATGGATAATGGTGGTCGTTCTGAAATGAATGTTAATGAAGTTTTGTATTTATATTTCATGTGCACGAAATGTTGTGGATATTAATGATATACTGTAATTAAGATCTCATTTATCTCACTTTTAATATGAATATAAGTTATATAACCTTCATTTCATACTTCGTAAACTTCGTTCATACTCGCAATTACGAATATGTTTAAGCTTGATTAGTTCTTCAGCCTTTAAAGGTGGAGATTTCATACATAAGCCAATTACTTCAAACGCAGAAGATGGTGGCATGCCATCACATACTTGCCAACCTTTATGAAAATCAAAAGCGATAGGATGTGTAATCAATGCCAGTGATGCCAGTGGGTCCGGGAGCATGCCCCCCCCCCCACTCACCCCCGAGAAATTTTTTTAAAATCTAACCTTAAATGATGCACTCTAGTGCATTCTGTAAAAATCGGTAAAATTGTGTAAAATCGGTAGTCGGTAGAATAGTCTTCAAATCGGTAGCCTGTCGCCTAAATCAGTAAGATTGGTAAGTATGCCATCAAACAAAGTACAAACAAATTTCGTAAACATGTCTTAAAATATCTTGAATTTCCCCTTTAATACGATCATCTCACCTCTTCCTATGACAGGATGCTCACCTACAAGTTTAAATATTAAGTCTTTACTTTCTTTAATTTTACTCGCATTATAAAGTGAATAACAGATCAAAAAGTTATTGTATGAAAAGGAACCTGTTCTTAATAATGTAGATTATAATTCATTTCCAGAACTTAATAACCCCTTTCACGGGTCAAACTTATGAAAGTGGCTCAGTTTTGAATCCTGTAATTGCAGGGGCAGCAGCAGCAGCAGCAGCAGCAGTAGCAGCTGTATCGGAAACAACGTTATCGTATTCTTATATAATTAGGATGAGAAGTTTGAAAGAGTCTCACAGTCTACGCTGGGAGTGAGACCAGACATCTTTGATTTTTAATAATCGAGAACTTGGGGTGAAATTGTGATTTAAATTCCCTGCCTGGGACTGTCTCTTACGCGAACATGCTGAGAAGGAGTGATGTGTCTTATCCTGCGGGAAGTGGAGTGCATGAAGGTTTTTGGGGGAGCGCCGCTTGTCTGGAAACGTCACTGGTGGACCTTTCGTTGGACTCGATTAGATGAACGACGTTGATTTTATTCGAATCGTCCCGAAGAGAAGGAAGCCCCGAATCATTTCAGTGTAAAATAGCTAATTATGAATATAAAGACCATAGTAAAAGACTTCATGAATTTTATGATGAACGTGTAGATGCCTTATTATGAGCAATTGAAGAATTTAGATTTAATAAAGAAAATAACTCTTAAACAGTCCCTGATTGGAATGATGAGGTTAAATTATTACATCTTACTACTATTATTACATCTTTCAGTCATTACATCTGTCTTAATTGGGTTAGTGGTGGTAAGGAGAGACGTGGTACCTTGTTTGTTAACATGAAGATGAGTAGGAAACGCTTTAAAGATGCTTTAAAATTGTGTAAGAAAAATGAAAGAAAAACAAGGAATGAAAAATTGTTAAATTCTTTAATGAATGAGGATAATAAAGCTTTTTGGAAGGAAGTTAAAATTCTTTAAAAAAAACTAAAATTACGTTCAGGGCATTGATGGTTTAAAATTATGAGAAGGATATTGTGAATGTGTTTTATTTTTTTTTAATGCAGGAAGGAGGGGCCAAGGGTAAATGCCGGCAAAAGCTGATAAATTAAAACCTATATTTAATAAAATTAACTGTCAAACTACGGCTGAACAGCTTTATGAAGAATTTAGTAATTGTTATCTCTTGTGTAATTTCAAAACTTAACATTCGTATTGGTCAAGACTGCACACTGCAGTGGCCGCGACGCAATTCTGGGGAATCGCGTCGAGGTCGTTGAAATGTGCGAGGCTCTCATTCTGTCAATGTAAAAATCACACGCGACTCAAGTCGTCACGACCTAAATCGTGAGTCGCAAGACGATCCTGCGTGCGGCCGGCCTTACGGTTGTGAACTTTGGACTAATAAAATTAATTGTTCTCGCGAACTGAAAAGATTGGAAGTATCTTATCTTAAATGTTTAAAGAAACTTATTGGGTGTTTCTTATCGAAGTAGTAACCATGATATTTGTAAGTCTTTAAATATGTTCAAATTTTCTCTTATTTAATTAATTCTAGAGAATTTTTTTTTTTTGTAGATTGCAAATTAGTGAAAGTCGGTGTCTGCTCCCTGTTAGCCAGTTTATTCTTAATGATTCAACATCTGTGGCTTACGTTAAGAAATTTTGTCGAA
This sequence comes from Bathynomus jamesi, assembly GCA_023014485.1. NCBI lineage: Eukaryota > Metazoa > Arthropoda > Malacostraca > Isopoda > Cirolanidae > Bathynomus > Bathynomus jamesi. Next base: position 1,337,953 of record JAJOZX010000222.1, on the reverse strand, counting down.
CTATATGTAATGTTGAGTCATTATTGGATAATGATAAAGATGTTGCGCTATTAGGGTGTGTCAATTTTAGGGAGCAAAGTGAAATCTTTAGATTTTCAAAGACTACTGGTGACCAAATGATGCATTTTTATGTGCTAAATCGAAATATGGCTTTAAAATCCAGATTTGACCATTCCTAGCTACTTATATTTGAAGTTGAAGTTTACGAAAAATCAGCAATTTTTGCAAGTGTTTTTTTTTGTATATAACTACATTTTACATACATTACATACAATTAAAGACATTTTGATTGTATTTCAATATTAAAACTTAGAAATATAGATAGGTTTCTTGAACTTTGCCAAGGATGTCATATATAACTACATTTTACATACATACAATTAAAGACATTTTGATTGTATTTCAATATTAAAACTTAGAAATATTGATAGGTTTCTTGAACTTTGCCAAGGATGCCATGTCTGCCTTGCTCTTGTTCCTGGACATGAGCTCCCAACTGGCCACCTGGCCACTAATGTACGCCTCCCTCCTCTCTTGTGAGTAAACATGTTGTGCTGCTTCAGTTGTCATCCTTACACACCTCTCTACTGACTGTGTGTGTGAGGGCCATGCAGGAACTTCCATTGGTCTATCCAGAAACTCCTTGATTGCAGCAGTGGGGAGGGAGCAGGTCAGAAGAGGCTCAGTCACGCCAGAGTTCTAGTCAATAAGCTCCGAGAGTTTGGTGGCATCTGGGTTGATGTCAGGAATCTTCCTGGGTCTGACACTGCAGTATCCTACCTGTGTGTCCTCATCTCCTTCACCTCTGATTTCCAGTATCCTCTTCACTGCCTCCCTCCTCTCCTCCTCCACCTCACTGCACAGCATGGCCTGGAGCACAGCCTCAGAGTGTGCATACCAGGCTGATCTCTTCACTGTAGGCATCACTATTCCTATCACCTCCTTCTTCTGACTTCTGAGCAGCTCCAGCTGGTACAGTACATGCCTGGGACCCTCCACCAAGCTGTGATTTAAGTTGATGTTGAACCAGTTTGGCATGTAGACTCCCACTATGAATTCCACAATTATCCTCAGATTCTTCAGGTTCCTACCCTTCAGCCCATGTTTGGAAATCCATAATCTGCAGAACCTTAGAGCCGTGGTGACCCACCTACTGTGACAGACTGGCCCAATCTCCAGGAGAGCTAGACTCTGAGGTACCTCTCCCGATCTGATGGCAGTGATGATTCTGTAGCCATATGATTGGTCTGTGCTGAGGTCCTTGACTACGTCCAGACTGAGATGGGGTAGAGGAGGACCAACAGTGATCCTCGTGAAGTTTGGGTTGATCTCCAGCTCAGTGGCAGTGTCTAACATCTTCCCTAGGGGCCCAGACCACTTGTTGTTGCTCAATGTCTTGCCATCCAGTGCAGTCACCAGGTGTCTGAGACTCAGCTCCCCAGTGTGCAAGCCACAGACAATCCACACCAACTTCCTGCTAAGCTTGGCCTCCACATATGCATTACTTCTCCCTCCCAGCCAGTATTCACATTAGTACTGTCACCTCCTATGGCCAAAAGGGTCTGGTCTGCTCCTCTCTCTCTTAGCCAGTTCACCAGATGATCAACAATGACCTCAGCATGACTTCTCTCCTCTGCAGCTTCCTCTGGTACAAAATGCCACAAATATTTCCCACCTGGTTCATTGCACACTGTGTAGTGTTCTTCCTTAATGAGGCCAGGAAACTGCCTGTCACTGCCCTCAGCTTCCATCATCACTTTGGTGTCATTTCTTTTCCCATCAAAGAAGATACAGGTGATGCCATTTTCCCTAATCTCTTCATCAAACTTCTTGACCATCTCCTTAATCAGTCTCTCCTGAGCCCTCCTCACCTTGTTGTGGTTAATCACCAGTGCTGTGTCAAACTCTGTGATAAGACCAGCATCAATCCAGGCAGCAGTGGCAATCTCTGCAGTCTCTCTCAGCCCAGTGTGATGTCTCAAGCTAGCCAGAGCTATGTTGGTGATATCCTCAGTGTTGTATTTCTTCTTCTTAGCCACAGGCAAGGAAGAAGTTGTCGCAGCCTCTGGTATGAAGTCTTCGTCCTCCTCTCTCCTTCCTGCCTCCTCCAGTATATCTCCAGTCTCCTCCAACTCCATCTCCAGGAGTGACTCCTCCCTCAACTCCTCTTCTTTCTTGGCTGACTCCTCTGCCTTCCTCCTCCTCTTCTCCTCGGCCTTCCTTCTCTGCTCCTGTCTCTGCAGCACTGCTTCCTGTCTCCTGGTCTTAGGGTGATCAGCTAGACCCATCTGGTATGCCCCCACACTTCTCACCTTTTCTCTCTGACCTTTAATGAAGGCATGCTCCTGCACTGGTATCTTCTGCTCGCTCCTGCAGCTGCAGTCAATGTGAACCTCACTGTTGCAAACAGGGTTGCACCCAAGCTCACTGCAGCTCCTGATCACACAGTGACAGGTCAGGATGTCCACCAATTTGTCCAGTTTCATCATGAACCTATCTTTGACCTCTAGCTTCACATTGCCAATGGACACCTTCATTGCCTCATCCCACAGTGCCTTCACTTTAGCCCTGATCCTGACCTCAGTGTTGATTACAGGTCCTGTGAATAGAGCGTTGGCCTTTCTCCACTGAGCCAGTAGCCCTGGCAGATCTCTGGCTATGGGCAGCTCAGCAGGGGGAAGTTCCCTCCCAGTCCCCACCAAATGACTTAGGTGACAACTTGATTTGCTTCGGGTTCTGATTTCTTTCTGACTCATCCTGTGGACCTGTGAACAAAAGAAATGTCATTGAAATTTGGATAGGCCTACTGATTATGATTACATAAAATTAAGTTAATTGAAATTCTTAATATCTTCCTATAAGCTCAGATAAAAGGTTGTGTTGTTATAGGTACAAGACTTAATTATTCAAAGTAATGACAATTTCATATATCTATCATATCAAAATATACAGAAAGTTTGGGTCACACATAACATTTCGAATAATTTGAATTACAGGATATTTACATTACGAAGTAATCAAAATTGTCAAAAAGGAGGGAAAACACACGCATTCACAATAAAAAATCCAGCATTTGTGACTATGTGAAACTTAGAAACCATACTGCACACCAAAAATAACCAAAGTTGACCACACATATCAATGGCACATTGATATACGATGCTACAGTCATAATTAGGTTATATTTCAAACCTTTATGGTCAAATATAAGTAGGTAAATGGCTTTTTTAAACAACACTAAAGATATTTCTAAGTTTGCTAGATAATATGACATCATTTGAGCATTAGTAGTTTTTGAATTATTGACTTTACTAAAATTGACACACCCTACTGCGCTATCTAGAGCTGGGTTTGTTCAGAGAAAGCAGGAGAGGGGTTGAGAGGATTTTTATTCTTAGTAATCTTTTTTTTTTTGTTTTTTTTTTGTTTGTTTTATTTTGCGACTTAAAATATTACCTATGTAAAAAAATAGTTATGTTTTTAAGAAGCAAAAATATGTATGTATTCATGTATATATGTATGTATGTATGTATGTACAGTATATATATATATAATATATATATATACAGAGTGAATCAAAAGTCTCCATACATAGGCAAAATGGTCATGATAAATAAATGATTATTTATTTTTTATTTTTTTGGACGTGATGTGCTGAGATGCCTTTGTCCCAAGAAGAACGTATAGAGATCATTCTTCTGGCAGGATCAGGAAGCTGTCACAAGGTTGCCGAGGATTTTAACAGGAGACACGCCCCCGGCACGCACATCACACACGACACCGTTGCCAAACTCATTGAGAAGTTCAAGAAGACTGGAAGTGTTGCAGACCAACCGAGAAGTGGCCGTCCACGAACAGCCACCGATGAAGGCACAGCGACCATGGTGCTGGCAGCGTTCGCAAAGAGTCTCCATAAAAGCACTCGACGGATGTCTGCAGAATGCGGTGTCAGCCAAAGGAGTATCGTCCGCATTATGAAAGAGCACAGATGGCATCCATACAAAATGCAAATGTTGCAGTATCTTAGCGAAGACGACCCGGACAGGCGGCTGGAATTCTGTGAATGGGCAGAACAAAAGTGGACGAAGACACGGAGTTCTCGGCTGGAATCCTGTTTTCAGATGAAGCCAACTTTTATGTTCATGGAGAGGTTAATCGTCAAAACGTACGTTATTGGAGTGATGACAACCCGCACTGGATGAGTCCCTCAAAGACGCAAGGCGCTGGAAAAGTGATGTTGTGGTGCGGGATATGGGGCAACACAATTGTTGGCCCTTTTTTCATTGACACCAATCTGAATGCCGAAATGTATCTAAACATGCTGCAAGACAAAGTCATGCCGTCCCTGCTGAACGAGGACGGGGTATTTCCAGCGTACTTTCAGCCACCCCATTACGGTATGTCGGTATCTGCGTGCGCCAGTGGCTGGATCAGCAGTTTTCGGGTCACTGGATTGGCCGCCGTGGTCCCGTGGAGTGGCCTCCGAGGTCTCAAGACCTCACCCCGCTTGATTTTTACTTGTGGGGGCACTTGAAAGCCATGGTGTACCAGGTGAAAATACAAAACACGGACCACCTAAAGGAACGCATTCGTGATGCGTGTGCACGCATAACACCAGACGTGTTAACGCGCGTTTGCCATGACTGGGAGGAACGCATCCGTATGTGCATTCAGTGTAATGGTGCCCACATAGAGCATATTTTCTGACTTACAAGTGATCATTTTGCCTATGTATGGAGACTTTTGACTCACCCTATATATATATATATATATATATGTATAGAAACGACGTAAGTATAGAGGAGTGTTCTGCACACCAGGAAGAGAAATAACAAACAAATGAAAAATAAGGCACCCGCCCGGGAATCGAACCCAGGATCTTCCGATTGCCGGTCAGACGTGCTAACCACTACACTACGGAGCCACGATAATCAGAAGTTGTAATTCTCCTACATAGGGCAGAAACCAATGCCTTGAGAGGGCACCCTCGCAAATCGTGAATATGTACATTTAACTGCAATGACCACGCAGTATATTAACGTGGAGAAACGACGTAAGTATAGAGGAGTGTTCTGCACACGAGGAAGAGAAATAACAAACAAATGAAAATAAGGCACCCGCCCGGGAATCGAACCCAGGATCTTCCGATTGCCGGTCAGACGTGCTAACCACTACACTACGGAGCCACGATAATCAGAAGTTGTAATTCTCCTACAACTTCTGATTATCGTGGCTCCGTAGTGTAGTGGTTAGCACGTCTGACCGGCAATCGGAAGATCCTGGGTTCGATTCCAGGGCGGGTGCCTTATTTTTCATTTTTTGTTATTTCTCTTCCTCGTGTGCAGGACACTCCTCTATACTTACGTCGTTTCTATACGTTAATATACTGCGTGGTCATTGCAGTTAAATGTACATATTCACGATTTGCGAGGGTGCCCTCTCAAGGCATTGGTTTCTGCCCTATGTAGGAGAATTACAACTTCTGATTATCGTGGCTCCGTAGTGTAGTGGTTAGCACGTCTGACCGGCAATCGGAAGATCCTGGGTTCGATTCCCGGGCGGGTGCCTTATTTTTCATTTGTTTGTTATTTCTCTTCCTCGTGTGCAGAACACTCCTCTATACTTACGTCGTTTCTATACGTTAATATACTGCGTGGTCATTGCAGTTAAATGTATATATATATATATATATATATATATATATATATATATATATATCAAAAGTCGGCCTACCATCATTCGCTCGATGTGACAGTTTTTGTGGTTTAGGTTAGGTTAAGTTAGCACCGGTTAGGTTAGATTACGTTAGGTAAAGTTAAGTTTGCTTTTTGGTGTATAGAGAATGTTTCGTTAACCAAATGGCTATTAGAAATTCGTCAAAATTGGCTTATTTTAAGTTTATTTGAAGTATATATATATATACACCGATGAATCGGTAGAGAATTTAAATTCTGTACCGATTCATCGATTTGTTGTACCTGGTATTCCATACATTAAAACCAAGCTCACCCTCTAGTCTAGTCTATTGTTAATTTCGCAGCCATCCCCTACCTAAAAGAAAAAAAATAATATAGTCAACACTGAAAATTCCTATGATGCGCGACTTTTGCGCCACCGTGTATATATATATATATAATATATATATATATATATATATATATATATATATTATAAATGTAATTGGAAATTACCTTCTTATAAACTCCTTTTTGCCCAAAAAATAAACTGTCTGTTTATTTTGTCATTACCCCCAAACTTAAAACTCTTCGTTTAATTTAAACAATTTGGGGGGATTTTAGGCGAACAAAATATAATGTATTGAAAGTTATGGCATTTATTTTTGTTAAAATTTAATTAAATAAGTGAAGTTAGTTGAAAATAAATTTGGTTTAGATCACCGATTCCCAACTTGTTGTACGCCGAGCTCTTTCAGGTGGTACTCAAGAGGAGGGTTTTAATAGACAGTTTGCTAAGTAATAATTACTTTAATGATAATGTATTTAAAAAGGTAGCATCACTTGTATATGAATAACGCGCCATCTTTCCGATTGTGGTATTTAGAAAAACATAGTGGTACCTCGACCTAAAAAGGAACCCCTGAGCTGGATTAAACACGCGCGATATTACATTTCCTCGGAATTGGGCTTGATTTTATGTGGGAAATTTGAAAAGGATGGATTCCGAATAAATATAATCTTAAACGCGTTTAACCTAAACCAGTGGTGGCGAACCTATGGCACGCGTGCCCATTTGGGCGCGCGATCAAATTTGCCTGGCACGCCTAAGCAAAATGCAATAACGTTGCAATAATGAATATAAAATAACAGACTTGATGTTTATAATTTGGTGTACTATATATAAACTTTGGTGGGCACGCGAATTTTTTTTTATGGTTTACGGGTTGTTTTTGGCACGCGACCGTAAAAAGGTTCGCCACCCCCCTGACCTAAACCAAATTAATTTTGAAGTAACATCAATTATTTTGTTAAGTGTTTTACAAAAAATTGAGCCTTCATTATTTCGTGTGAAAGAAGTTGAAAAAGGATCCAATAATTGATGTTATTTATTATTATTATCATTGTTTTCATTAATATTCGCTGTGTGTATATATATATATATATATATATATATATATATATATAGATAATTAATTAAATATAAATGAAAAATAAGAGGCATTACTTTCGTACCGACCCTCGAAGAGATATATATATATATTGTTACCACATGCGTAATACTTGAAGTTTATACATATTAACTCATACGTTAAAAAGACTGAAAAGACACGTACGGTACGTATATCTTATATGACGGTGTCTGCACCTTTATACTAGTATATTATCTGTTCGTACTCAACGATAATGAACATAATTGATCAACCTCTTTCGGTGCAATTAAAATTAATTAAAATAATTAAAATTTAATTAAACGCTAGAACGTACATACCCTATTTTACTTCTCTCTTCATACCTGTATGGAGGAAGATTTCCTAATTAGGCTAAAAAATAGTTAAAGAATTATTTTGAATTACATGGAATCATGTTTCCTCTCGACCACCTCTTATTTTCAAAAGGATATTTTTGGATTTAAAAAAAAAAAAAAAATTTGAAGGTTTCCATGAAATTGGCCACTTGGCCATTGAAAATCGGTCAATCTTTTGAAAGGAGAGGTCACTGCGTTCGGGGTCCCCGTGTACACGCTGTAGATAAATTGGTTAAAAAAAGGAATATATATATATATATATGTGTGTGTGTGTGTGTGTATATATCGTTAAGAGTTACGTTCGCTCCTATTCGGTGCTATCTGTTGTGTCACTTTCGTCCTACTCGGAAAATAACTCCTACTTTCTTTTATGACACATTTTGTGGGGTTTAATTTAAGTTGGGTTAACCTAACCTAAAACAAAAGACTGGTTGCGTAAAAACCTGAGATAGCATGAAGTAGCAGTAATTTGATTTCGAGTTTTTAATGAAAATCCTAACGCGAGTGAAATTCGAAAAAATAATTATTGTATATGGTAAAAAAGCGTATTTTCTAAACATTTTAATGGAACCCTTCCTTACCTAAATGCAGGCGTAAGTGATTAGAAATTAAAAAAAATAAAAGACACTACCTGCAGGAATTAATGTAACTTCAATGACCACCGACGAAAATGTAGGAGGAATTTGGCCATTCAGGAATATATATATATATATATATATACCCAGAAGAAAAAATCCCTTTTCATTTTTTTTATTGATGTGCATCATATATATTATATAGGCCTACATGTATATATTCTGGGACTTCATTATTAATTTATTTATTTATTTATTTAATGTTATTTTAATGATTTTAATTTTTTTATAAATTTCTGCAAATTTTCGTTATTAAATTTCTCATTGTGAAAATTAACTAATTTTGTGGTTTTATTTATTTATTTATTTTTTTATTTTTTTTAGTGAATTCAGGTAAATTCAGATTTGTGGGTGAAGTTACTGGATAATTGATTTACTAATGAGGTATAGCATAATTGGAAATTTTTTATATTTTTTAATATATATATATATATATATATGAAAATTATTTCACGAAAGTAACACGTGAAAAATATTTATGATGAATAAAACCACGAAGGAAAGGAAGCACAGAATGGTGCTCAAGCGCTTTCGTCTAATGACATCCTCAGGAACATTGTATACATATATATATACAATAAACGGAGAGAGAAAAAATAAAAAAATAAAAAATTATTAAACATTAAAGGATTGTGGGAGGAGCATACAAATTTGTAAGGAAAAACTACCGATTTTTAGCACAAGATTAGCACAAGATCAAATTAATTGTTTCCAACCAATGTTATAGAAAAAAAAAAAATACAAATTTATACTGGAAATCTGCCCGGGTCTTAGCACTTTGCCCTTCTTTAGGTTCGATGTATATAAAAATAAATTTAAAAAAAAAAAATACAAGTTATTTGAGTAGCATACAAGTTTACCAAAGATTTAGCGTTCTACCCTTCTTATCTAAATCTGTTTTGAAAGAATTCAAAACAACAGGATCGAGTTGAAAAAGACCTTTGCTTATGTTGAAGTTATTTGTGAGTTGGATAATGGCAGACTCAAGAATATTTCTATTAACAATGTTGCTAGAGTGAAATAAAACTGAAGCATTATTCCAATCAATACAGTGGGATAACTCTGACAAATGGATAAAAAGGGCACTGGACGACTGTCCTGTTCTAACGGAATATTGATGCTGTTTTATACGTGTGTGCAAATCCTTTCCCGTCTGACCTATGTAAAAGGAATCACATTGTTTACAATCAATTTTATAGATAATGCCTGAATTATTGGTAGGGCTATTTTTTACTATGATATTTTCACAATATTGTTATATGAAAATACTACATTAATATCCAAAAGTTTAAGTACATTAGCAATGCCTAAAAAGCCCGGGAAAAATGGAAGTACTAAAATATTTTTTGACAAAGTATGAGTGTTATTATTCACACGATAGAAAGTTCGTTTTGCCTTGTTGATACAAGATTCCATAAACGCAGATGGATAACACAGATCACTTCCAATACCGTTGATTTTTTCCAATTCGGCATCGATGTATTCCGGACTGGCGATCCTAAGGGCGCGGAGAAACATTGAAGAAAAAAATGGCCTTCTTAGTGGGGGTGTCATGTCCCGAGTAAAAATGTACGTAGGACAAATTGTTTGTTTTTTTCCGATAGATACTAAACTTAAAACCTGGGCTTTCCCTATGTACACGCACATCCAAAAATGGGATTGAGTTGTCTTGTTCCACTTCTAATGTAAACTTAATGGAGGGGACTTGATCATTTAACTGAAGGAGGAAGTTATCCAGGTCACGATTCATGGGCCAGATACACAAAATATCGTCGACGTACCGCAACCAAGGGATGCCAACCCCCAGGATTCTCGGAATGTAAGTAATTTCGAAAAACTCCATATAAATATTGGAGAGGAGGGGCGACAAGGGGTTGCCCATGGCCATCCCAAAAACTTGTTGATAATACTCGTTATTGAAAGTGAATTTACAGTCTTTGATGCAAAGCTTAATAAGTTCCAAAACAATGTGTGAAGGTAGTGGCAGGTCATACTTATGTAATTCTCGGGAGAGAAAGTCAAGCATATCGTCAATCGGCACTTTTGTAAACAATGAACAAACGTCAAAACTGATCAATCTATCGTTGGTTTCAGTACGTGCATTATTCAATTTTTCAGTAAGATCCATGGAATTTTTTACATGTGAATCAGAGATAGTTCCGAGAATGGGGGACAGGACTTTGACAAGCCATTTGGAGAGTTTATAAGTAATAGAGCACACCGAGCTAATTATAGGGCGCATAGGTTTTTTTTTTATAACTGGTTGGAAATAATTCATTTGATCTTGTGCTAAAAATCGATAGTTTTTCCTTACAAATTTGTATGCCCCTCCCACAATCCTCTAATTTTTATTTTTATTTTTATTTTAATTTCTCAGTTTATTGTGTGTATATATATATATATATATATATATATATATATATATATATATATATAATATTTAGGAGAAATCCAATGACAAGGAGAAATGTAAATGCCATGAAAAGTCTTCTTTAATGCGCAACGTTTCGAGCAATACGCTCATCTTCAGGCTGTTTAATAACAATGTGAAATTAAAATCAATATTGAATGAAAAACAAAACAGAAAATTTCTATAACCTATTCGTAAAGACAAATTTTAAAAGACTGAGAAAAGAGGGTTAAATTCTAAGTTATACAGATTTACATATAAAAATTAAGAAGTTATTTTTAAATACATGTAGTAAATGTGAAATTAATACACTGGAAAAATTACCAATAGTACACTGGAACAATGGAGCTATCTACCTTACACTGCAGTATCCGAGGCTGACTAATTTGAGCAGAGACAAAGAACGGGAAACACGAAGGATGGCGAGGGCGATTGGGGAAGGAGGGATTATAAGGAATTGGGGAAGGAGGAGAGATCATAGCAAATTGAGAGGGACGGCCGATGAGTCAACATTCAGACTAGGGGACAATGCTTTAATGAAAAGGGATTCTAAAATTCTTAGTGAGTTGGGACAAGTATTACAACCAAGAATTTTAAAATTGTCTAAAGTGACATCAATTTTACATTTAATGCTGTGTTCACGAATACTCGAGGCTTCTTTAGTTTTTAAAATTTTACCTGTTCGGCCACTTATTCCCATATGCGAATAAAATCTAGCCCTGAGAGAGCGAACAGTGCTGCCGATGTAATTCCCAAGGAGACACCTGGGGCAGGTAAATAAATATACAACACCGCTACGCAACGAGTCAGGGGTTCGATCCTTCGCTGAGAAAAAGCTACCTAAAGACGTTTTATTAATAAATATGATGCGGAAATCAGTATGATAAAAAAATTTCCTTAACAATTTTGTAAATTTAAGCTTAAATTCCTTATTCAAAGGACCCATTTCAGGTACCAAGAAATATTTTATATCCTTCGGCACTGTAATACATGGAAGTTGAGGGCTATAAACATTATTTAAGAAGGATCTAATTAGTTTGTCTACATATTGAACAGGAAAACTATTATTAGTAAAGTATGATCTTAGATTATTAAATTCATCATTAAGTAAGGTAAAATTAGAGGTCAAATTATATCCTCTGAACAGGAGAGTTTTAATACAAGACATCTTATAGTTGAAATCAGTAAAACTAAAAAAATTCATGCCCAAACCAGTGAAAGTGGGTTTCCTGTAAACTGATGTAGTAATAGAATCACCGTTTTTCGAAATTAAAAGATCTAAGAAAGGGAGGGAGCCATTTTGCTCAGTTTCCATTGTATACGTTATATTGGGGTGCAAAGAATTTAGGAAGTTAAAGAATTGTTGCGCTTGTACCGCATTATCAAAGACTGCTATCGAATCATCAACGAAGCGTCGATAGAAAATTGGCTTGAGATGAGTGGGAGATTGTCTAAAAATTACACTTTCTAAATGAGTCATAAAAAAGTCAGCTGCTAACGGTCCGACTGGTGATCCCATCCCTACCCCATCAATTTGTTGGTAAACCTTATTGTTGAAAGTGAAATAGCATTGTTTGAAGACCAATTCTAAAAGTTCCTTCAAATGAGACAATGAAAAACCATGAAAATTATCAACTGAGCTAAAAACCCTATCTAAAATAATGGCAATAGTTTCAGATACAGGTACATTTGTGAAAAGTGACTTTACATCAAAACTGACAAAAAACTTTTTTGAATCGAAGTTTTTACCAAGGAGGTCTTTTTGGAATTCAAACGAGTTATTTATAGTGTAAGCATTTTTCGCAAAGGGGGACAGGAGACGAACAACAAATATATATATATATATATTTTTTTTTTCTGTAACCTATATATAGGCTGTAACTCTTTATGTACTTCAGTGTTCCTGAGGATGTCATTAGACGAAAGTGCTTGAGCACCATTCTGTGTTTCCTTTCCTTCGTGGTTTTATTCATCATAAATATTTTTCACGTGTTTCGTGAAATAATTTTTATATCATATATATATATATATATATATATATATATATATATTCTTCCTGTTTTTCTTTTTTTGCTTGAAGGAAGTTATCGGTTAACCTCGATTCCAGTAATCCTCGTATATCCCCTCTTCTTGTGTGTGTGTGTGTGTGTGTGTGTGTTCTTTTATTGGGGTTATTGAGGGGGCTCCACAGTATTAAGAATGTCCCATTGGAAGAAGATTTTAATTTGGCTTTTGTAATCACATAAACTGGGTATTGCTTGAATCGCCTCATTTGTTTTCCAGTTCATTTCGCTCCGAAACATTATAAGCATTCGTCGAACGTTCATAAGTACAAACGTCTCCTTTGGCGGGGGAGCGGAAGCGGTACGTATAAGGGAGTGGAATGGGGGAGTTGAAGTTAATATCCAGTTGCAATACACTTTTTCCAAAAAAATTCTTTAAATTTGTTTGGTTTTGTTTTGTTTTTTATTCCTCCCCCCCCCCACCTTCCTTTTTCTTATAACTTTGTTACTTGTTTTGGATTAATATTGTATTGTATTGTGTTGTGCATTAGGCAGATTATTTCGCCTGTTGTTAATATTACTTCCGAGTGTCTTTTTTTTGTGTGTGTGTGTGTGTGTGGGGGGGGGTGGAGTTGCTGCGAAATTCCATTATAACTTTTTTTATTCATATTGCGTATTGGGGTCTCTCTCTCTCTCTCTCTCTCTCTCTCTCTCTCTCTCTCTCTCTCTCTCTTTTCAAATATGTGGGTTGTACCACCATTTTCATTCATTCTGTTATCCTTTCGGTCTGTTCTCCTCAGTGTAGGTTATTCCTTTTTCCAGCCTTGGTCCAAGAATGAGAAATCCAAGCCCTCGTCCAAACAAACAAAAAAAAGTGAGAATCTGAAAGGAGGCAATTCCCCAAATCGATTCCGTCGTATTCCCGCGGTAACGATTTCCGAATTTAACTTCCGAGTAGATTTTTTTCGTGCAAATTACCTCTCGGGCGTGGCCTTGTTTTTATACCCTTTCCCAAATCTGGAAATCCCACGTCGAGCATTCCCATTTTCGGACCATGAATGGGAATGGGAATAGGAATGGCGGCAGTTGGGGAGCAATTATTATTTCTAATCAGTTTTTCATAGAGTTTTCTCTACAAAGGGATTACGTAACGAGGTGGCACAAATCTTCCGTTTTACCGTACGTTTCGGTTAGGGATGGGTACATGGTGTTCATTTATATATACTCTATAGGTAGGTAGATAGATAGATAGATAGATAGATTACCGATCCCTTTCAGACTGTCCTTTCACTCCCATTCTCGAACGTTGAAATGGATGATTGGCTCATTCGTTTAGAATCATCCTTCGAGCACGACGGGTCATTAAGACGGGCTTGCTATAAAACTATCGCGAAACCACCAATAGGAATAAGACCCGCTCCATATGAGAACATTGCGGAATCAAAGAATTGTGAACAAGGGTTCGTTACTGTTCCTCATTGCTTTCTTCCCTTGCCGAACAAGGGTTCGTTACTGTTCCTCATTGCTTTCTTCCCTTGCCGAACAAGGGTTCGTTACTGTTCCTCATTGCTTTCTTCCCTTGCCGAACAAGGGTTCGTTACTGTTCCTCATTGCTTTCTTCCCTGCCAATAGACGCTCTTCACCACATTTTTTCCTTTCGCGCAAAACTTCGACGTTGGTATGGTAGGAATTGGCTCAAGTAAAATGATTTTAACGGCGTTAACTCTCTCTCTCTCTCTCTCTCTCTCTCTCTCTCTCTCTCTCTCTCTCTCTCTCTCTCTCTCTCTCTCTAATATATATATATATATGTGTGTGTGTGTGTGTGTATATATATGCAATAAAATCACAGAACAACACATGATCTTTTTAATGAGCAAAGAACCACAGAACCACAGGGAAAAGGAAAAGGAAACACGAAATCCGAGCGCTTTCGTGATATATTCACATCTTCGCTGATATGAAGTAAAATAATTGCTCAATAACATTTAAAGAAAAAGCTTTATAAATAATATAGTTATGACACTAACAGTAGCCTTGATAATAACGATACTAACATTGATAAATGTGCATAAAGACCACTTTCCCTTTCTAAGTATATATATATATATATAGGGGTCTATATAATACATGGTGTTTTTTATATACACTGTATAGATAGATAGATTACCCATCCCTTTCAGGGTGTATATTATATATATATATATATTTTATATATATATATATATATATGCTGCACATAACTTTTTTCAGTGTTCGTTCTCCTGTTTTCTCAAGTAATTCATGGCTTCGTTCCATTTGCCCGTATGAAATTGTATGTCCTTGAGAGAGAGAGAGAGAGAGAGAGAGAGAGAGAGAGGAGAGAGAGAGTTACAAGGACAAGAGGAAGCCTCAAAGACCTTCCGGTCCACTCTGGGAGGTTCCTGTTATTAAACAAGTTTATTTTTCTTTCAACTATCCTAGCAGTAGTAGAAAACTGGATAGAAAAGTAGAAGGCTCTCTCCCCGAGTCCGCACCCTCCGCTCCCTCCCTGCCAGAGGCAGGTACGGAAAAAGGTTGAAGAAAATACCTTGACCCTGGAAAAGTAGCGAAGGAAATTTTACAGGAAAGTGGAGAATATATAAATAGCTCTATATTTAGCTTGCTCACAGAGACACCGTGCAAGCGAACTCCCGCAGAGTTATGTTATGTTTTAGTCTTAAACTATGAGAGTATTCAGTACTTTGTCTAGCCTATTTTTAAACACATTTACACTTTGACTGGAAACAACCTCTGAGGGAAGTTGGTTCCAGATATTAACTATTTTATAGGAAAAGAAATTCCCGCAGACAGAGGTCCTAAATGTCTTTAGTTCCAGTTTAAACGCATTATTTCTTGTCGGATTGGCATTAAGTGAGAATATGTTTCTGTAGTCCACCCTGTCTGTTCCATTGATCATCTTGAAGACTTGAATAAGCTGACCCCGCAACCTCCTCGTCTCTAAGGTAAACAGATTTAGGCGCTCCAATCTCCGTTGGTAGCTTTGCATTCTCATTGAAGGGATCAATTTTGTAGCCCTTGCTTGTACTCTTTCTAACCTTTCTATGTCCTTCCTGAGAGAGAGAGAGAGAGAGAGAGAGAGAGAGAGAGAGAGAGAGAGAGAGAGAGAGAGAGAGAGAGAGAGAGAGAGAGAGAGAGAGAGAGAGAGAGAGGAGTTAGGTTACGCCTCGGTGGTGTAGTGGTTAGCATCGATGACTCCGAATCCATTGACCCGGGTTCGATTCCCGGCGAGGGCAGCTGGCAAATAGCTCACACCCAGCTGTTCATCCTTCCATAGATTAGTAGATAACTGCATACCATAAAAATAACAATATATATATATATATATACACACAGTATATATATATATATATATATATAATCATTGATACATTAATAGTTTGGCTCTCTTCTTCTTCTATGGGAGGGGCGCTTTTGCGGGCATTTGCCCTTGGCCCCTCCTTCCTGCATTAAAAAAGTGGAAGTATGAAGAGTTGACATCGTTTTACATAGAACACCATTCCGTTCATACGCCCATTTCAGGGTACGAGCATCTCGCATCAGCATTGCCAAGCACATATGGGGTGAAAGTACTGACGAATCTATATATATATATATATATATACATACCTTACCTTATGAACCTTATGTTGTTTCGTGTGTTGGTCTCTCTTCACACGGAGGTCAAGCTGGTGGCCCCGCCTCTAGGTCTGGCCTGGTGGAGGAGCGAGTTACTTTCTTGCGCTCTCCACCGTACATAGCCAGGCACGCCCGGCTATCATATATATATATATATATATATATATATATATATATATATATTTAAAGTATTTAGTTTCCCCACACAAAAATTAATTCTTTCACAAAATCCTTTTTTGAAAAATCCGTGTCTCCATCAATTTATGCATGAAACATATATAACATGTTTTGCTCCGATTTTTTTTTTTTTTAAATTTATATATAGGGTAAAGTTGGCAATGGTCGCACATCGGTCCGAATGTCGCTCATTTGACTTAAAAAAAAATTGCTACTGGAATTAATGTTATACATTAATTTTATTTCCTTCACTGTAACAGTATTTTGTGGCGAATTTTTTTTTTAAGTCAAATGCCCGACATTAGGACCGATGAGTGACCATTGGCATATTTTACCCAAGAGGCCTAGAGGGGGAAAAATTACGAGTATATAATGATAATAATAATTATTAATTTATTTCAACTTTTAATTTAATTTAATTCTTTTGAAAGAATTAAATTAAATTATCAAACGATCATTTTCCTACTTTTAAAAAATTAAAAATACTAAAATTCTTTGAAGTTAATTAAATTTTGTAAAAAAATTAAATGTTTACATTTTTACTCAGAGTAAAAAGTCCGCGAGATTATATTAGAAATTAAATAGAGGAAATGAATTATAACATAAATATATTTTAATTAACTTCGGGGGCGGGGGGGGGAGGGGAATACCAGTTGATATTACACCCATGCAGATATAATCACGATAGTAGGAATGATAGGTTTTAGAAGTACAATATATATATATATATATATATATATATATATATATATATATATATATATATATATATATATATAGGGTGGCGCAAAAATCGCGCATCATAGGAATTTTCAATGTTGACTATAATATATTATTTTTTTCTTTTAGGTAGGGGATGGCTGCGAAATTAACAATAGACGAGAGGGTGAGCTTGGTTTTAATATATATATGGAATACGAGGTTCATTTCACAGACAGAAATTATATACAGTATTTCATTCGTACGACGTCGCCTTTACTCTGATGCTTGATTAGCTCTGTTCTCCGTTGCTATGGTAACGTCTTTCATAGGCGGTCGTGAAAGAGTAATTTCATCGGTAGCTGTTATTTATTAAAGGGATAAAAAGCCCCTGCGAACGAATGATCCCGACAACGATTTGTACACAAAGTGGTCGAGATGTTGACAAATCAGAGATCAAACTTTGACCTATTTTTTTATATTTAGACAGACGTGTACACGTTTCGTCTAGAGGAAATTTTTTATCGACATTTTAGTAATCTAACGTATCCTACATTGACCTAACTTAACGTAACCTAGGTAAGCCTAACCTAACCTAACCGAACCTGCCTTTTCGTCCGGGGAAAAACTTCATTGATACTCTATTAACTTATAATTTAGCACCAACCCGCTCTGATCTAACCTAACCTACCTCGATCTAATTTAACCTAACCTTCGAAACAGTTATCAAGAGAAGGATATTCTGTGCTGATGGAACAACGCTAATAGGATTCACGCATGCAGTTGCCAATTGGCAGATTTTACATAGTAGTTTGCTTATGTTCTGTATCATATGCTCACAATATAGTCAAATTGTTATTTATTTAAGAAAGTATTATATATATATATATATATATATATATATATATATATTATACCTCTTTGGATCACCCTGTATATAATAATTCCAATTCTACGCTCCTCTATGTGGTACAGCACAGAGTTATATCAGCCAAACGTTAATTGTACGAGTGACAAACGTAGCAATATTATAGTGTACCGACAGACTTATTAATATATTAATATATACTTATTAGTATATATGGGATGAATTTCACAATTAAACATGTGAAATGAATGAATGAATAATGCAAACCCACAAGGAAAAAGAAAAATGATTCCAAGGCCTTTCGTGTATTTAGAAGTACACCTCGTCAGGGAATACACGAAAGGCCTTGGAATAATTTTTCTTTTTCCTTGTGTGGTTGCATCATATATATATATATATATATATATATAATATATATATATATATAGTGCGTGTGTGTGTAATTAAAAAAAAAAATATATATATATATATATATATATATATATATATATATATATATAACCTTTGGTCAACCTTTGGTAGCTTCCGCCCAAATTATTCATTCTGACGAAGGTCAAGCTTTTCACTCCACCTTAGACCTACAGTTTAACGTGGAATCCGAACCACGCCCCATCAGCAGCCCAGCGTCTTAACCACTAGGCCACCTAGGGTACCCATTTATCTACCAACCATTTTTTTTATTGTGTGGAAGGATGAACAGCTGAGTTTTGCTGCGCGCCGGCTGCCGTCGGGTCTCGAACCCGGGGCCGATGGATTCGTAGTCAGCGACGCTAACCACTACACCACACTACACACACATATACAGGGCGTCCCAAAAAAATGTATACACACTTTAAATACTTATAAAGGCAGTGTTTATTAAAATACATTTCATTTTCAAAATGTAATAGAATCTACAGACATTATTTAATTGTTTTGTCAACGCCTGTTTTCAAACTGACGTCCGTTCTGGTCCAGGCACTGCTGATAACGCGAAGCAATGGAATCGCAAACATCACGAAACATTTCGTTTGGTATTTGTGTGCATTCTCGTTCAATGGTTGCTCTCAATTCAGCGACTGTTGCAGGTTTTATAGCGTAGACTTTGTCTTTTAAGTATCCCCATAAAAAAAGGTCTAGTGGTGTGAGGTCTGGTGAACGCGGAGGGTATTCTACGAAACCCCTTCGTCCAATCCACATCCACATCGTGCCAAGTACCACTCGCAATACTCCACTCTTCGGTCCGGATCATCTTCATTAATAGCATGGACTAATCTTGGAATGTAACTTTTCCATTGACAGCGCTTCAAAATGCGTTGGACAGACGATTCTGAAATTCCTACCTCACGACTCGCTTGCCGCACAGATTTTCTTGGACTTTGGTGATACGTTTCCAGTACTCTTTCTTGCTTTGTGGGGCTTGTCGATGTCCATGGTCTTCCGGAACGCTTCTTGTGGACATTCTGAACAGTTCCATCGGCTTCAAACTTATCTCTAATTTGAGTGATGGTAAGTCGCGTTGGTGGATCTGTTTGAAACTCCCTCCTAAACTGTCTTTGCACTTCAACTGCGTTTTCACACTTCCAGTAGCATTTTAGAATGAATTTCCTTTGTTCAAAGCTTAGTCTGACTGCCATTATTAATTCTAATGGGTTTAACTTGGAAAGAAAGAAACATCAATTGAGCTATCAGCTGTTAAAGTGTGTATACATTTTTTGGGGACGCCCTGTATATGTATATATTCTAATATTGTGTATGTGTGTGAATAAAAATATAAGAAAAAGATAAAGAAGCATGATTCAAGAAGCAGTTATGCATGCATGCAAGCAAGAAAACAAACAAGCAGTCAGAATTAACGAAATGAAGAGACAGACAGACAGACAGAGAGAACGTGGGCGATATAAAATATTATAAATTTTATAAATACTGTACTCGAGGGATATGCCCCAAACTTTAGAAATAAAAATAACGCACTGGAATAAGAGCACGGGTAGATTCTGTACTCAGCTGCTTTGGGACAGAGAGCCATGAAGACGAAGAGAGAAAATGCTCTCAGAATATGAGCGCACTAACCCAAATAATTTCAAGAGAATCTTATGAAGAGGTTCTTGCGTTTAAAGCCCCCTGTAAAAGCAGGATGAGAGTAGAAAACAATTCTCTCCTCCATCAAATCCCCAAAATGAGGCTGGATACTGCAGAGGGTTCGATCGTGTGTCGACCCTGAATATTTGTGCGAAGCCATCAAAAGATCCACTGATTATCGGAAAATATTAATATCGGAAATATTAACCCCTTATCGCTCGGAGGTCTTTTCTGAGACTGAATAAAATCGTCTGGCGTTAGCCAGAACAAAATCATTAAAGTGACACTGGGCGCTAAAGGGTTAAGAGCTCAGTACGAAACAATTTTCAATATTCCCCAAACTGATAAAATAATTTATGATAGAAAGAACTTCTTCCAAGAAGAATTACGAGGATAAAACAACTTATTTTGATTTCACATAAGATGATGTGGTACGAGCTATACGACAACCGGAATTATATCTGGCATCCAACAAATGGAGCATGACACTGATTAAAAACCGTACCGGATATGGAGAAGATCTCTGGACACAGGAGAAATACCATACATCATTAAGCGAGCGAATATTTTCTGATATATTTATATATATATACACACACACATACAGTATATATATAAAGAGGAGATATAGTATATCTTAAGCAAAGAACTGTAGAATAATGTCATTGCCATTTTCCGTCTCGCTAAATTTTTCGAAAGAACAGTTAAAGAAAAATTCTAGACTTTTCGAAGGCACAGAAAAGATACATTGAGAACCATACATGCATGGATTCCGATTAGGAAGATCGTGCCTATCACAATTCATAGAACATTGTATCGTAAATGATCATTGATGCACTTGAAAACAATGAAGATTATGATGTAATATACATAGATGTTTCCAAAGCATTCGACGAGTGTGATTATGAAATAATAGCATATAAAATGAAATATATGCGAATATCAGGCAAAGTACGAACATGGATGTATAACTCCCTTTGAGAACGTCAGTAAGTGGCTACAGTCTAATGAATATCATTATCAGAATCGGATATACGTAGCGCTGTACCACGAGTAAAATTATTAGCTCCACTACTATTTACGTATAATGATGTTAACCAATATAGACAGTGAAGTAACGAATAATAGTACAGTAACGTCTTTTGCAGGTAATATAAAATTCAGCAAAAAAAAAAAAAAGAAGAAAATCGGATGATACAGAATCATTGCAAACGGGCAGAAATAATATATACAGATGGTTAGAAGACAACAACATGAGATTTAATACCGGTTATTTTCAGCTCTTAAGATACGGAAAAAATTAAGAAATAAAATCTATGGACTACTACTACTACTATGCCCGACATGGACAGGAAATTTGGGGAAACCCAAGAGCAAAAGATTTAGGAGTTATAATGACCGACGCTGCGAGATTTGAGACGCAAATAAGATAGGGATAAACAAAGCAAATAAGAATTACGGGACAGTTGCTGAGAATCTTTAAATGAAGGGACAAGAAAGTGGTGACTACCTTGCTGAGAACATTGATCATCGTTCAAAAAGTGGAATACTGTTAATTGCTTAGTCTTAATGTTTCTACATATAGTGTACAGTATATACGGTACATACATAGAAAGAGGAAATTAGTCAGGTAGAAGAAATTTAGAGAAATTTTAAAACCAAGATCAATGGGTGCAGAGAACTAAATTACTGGGAGAAAGATTATGTAAATTGAATCTATAATTGCTAGAAAAAGAAGAAAAGAGGTACACCATAATGTACGAATGGAAAATAATAGAAAATAATGGAAAATAATAGAAACTCTAATACCTAATCTGAAACTGAACTCGATAACCATCCAGACAACGCTGGAAAATAGGAAAGACGGAGTACGCAGTATTCGACCAACTAATGCAGAGCTTTCCAAACTGGTGTGTCGCGACACATTAGTGTTTTTTGGTATTTTGAAAATTTTGATTTTTCTATCAACAAAATCGGCTACAAGATAAACCACCTACTGAAAAATTATCTGATATTTGATATTTGATAACAAAAATTAATTAATGTGTCGTGAAAATTGTTATGCTTAAATAATTTGTCGCCAACGTTAAAAGTTTGGAAAGCTCTGAACTAATGGCTAGAAAGGAACATATTCAACCCTGAAAGAAAATAGTTTTGTTGTCAGAGTCAAGACTATTTAAGCAGTTACCCCGCCCCCCTACTTACAAAAAGAGACATACAGTTGGTGTTCGTGTGGATATCTTCAGAAGAAGATCAAAACACTGGTTCAAGACAATCCCAAATGAGTTAGGTGCGCCCGGCTATGTGAAATGGAAAGCTTAAGAAAGCAATTATCTCTTTCACCAACCCAACTCCGAATGTAGGGTCCGCGTGATGAGCGGTCGTCCGCGGAACCCGTACAAGGTTACAAGGTATACTGTATTACTGTCAATGTTTTTTGACAACTATCTTAATAGATTAAGTAGAAGAGAGAAGGAAGGTTTCGCTGTTTCAGGGTACGAGGAACTCGCAGTATCATTGCAAAGTATATTGAGGGTCAACCTACTAACAAGACTTCCGTACGTGGTTCATCAGCGCTGGAAGCAACAATAGTTTGCGTTGTCATAATCCAGTGAGCAGTCAAATTCATGATAATTTCCTTATTTGTGTTGTTAGTTTGCAGTGCAGACACTCCTGGCTTTATAGGTTTGGGTGCATAGTTCATCAGGAGCAACACGCGCCAGAAGTATGTGTTTCCTCCTCAAGGTAACAGAAATGCCCCCGCTGCAATCACAAGCACATTTATATACACATGTATGAGCGGGAAGAAGAAGGAAAGGGAGCAAGCAGTGAGTATAATGAAAACAAAGTGTCCTTCTAATGCAAACAAGCAAGCAAGCAAGCAAAGAACGTTTCGGGGGGCATAGAGGAGAAGTCCTAATTTGCGACTCGAATCAGTTGTCATGGAAACGAATTTTAAAAAAAACCGTCATCGACCTTTATTGAGGCTATCGTCCCTTTTCGATGAGGGGAAAAATTTTTGCAATTTTTGATTCGTTCCAAATTTCGGCACAAAAACATTCGGAATTTATGAAGCGTGGGGTTTCGGGTGAGAGTGGGGATGGAGGGGAGATGGAGTATTGAAGATTGTTTCTTTGCCCAAAGAAACAAATTTAGGATAAGATAGCTAAAAATGATAATAATAAAAAAATACAAAACGAAAGATTTCATTTTTAATTTTCAGTTTCATTTGAAAGAATTATTACTCTCTCTCTCTCTCTCTCTCTCTCTCTCTCTCTCTCTCTCTCTCTCTCTCTCTCTCCTCTCTCTCTCTCTCCGTCATATGATCTTAGATGTTCCGAAGGAGGTTAAACTAAACAACCCCAATCATTATTAAGTACTCTCTGTCAGTAGGTCCGAACGAAGCGTTCATTCACACGAAGGTCAGGCTAATTATAAAGGACACGATTGTTAACCCTCCTTCAATCTGAACCACGATCCAACCAAATAGGATTCTATCGCTCACGTATAAAGTCACAAAGTACGATCACAAAAGTTACGCTACCGACTCGAACCACGCGTCTTTGAGAGTTGCTGTCCGGGGACCCTTAACCACCATATAGGCTACCCAGGGAACCTGTTGTCCAAGGGTTTTCAACCTTGTCTCCATCGTGCATCCTTTTGAAAAGTCAAGGTGTACCCTCATAATTTAAACTCCGTTAATCTAACCTAACTTAATGTAACTCCAAAAACACCTACTTAATCATGAAATGTCTTAGCAGCTAATATATATATAATATACAGGGTTACACAAATTATCTTTACAACTTCTCTCTCAAATAAAAATATTAGGAAACAAGGTACACATACCGTTTTTGCGGCATCTGTAAGAAAATGTAATAAAGTTTCACATAACCTCAGACACATTCAACATGGGCACCATTTGTCACATTTGGGAAAGGAATGTTAAGGGAATTTCGTACCAACAAGCTTCAATGTCGTGGTGCGCCATCTTGCTGGAAAAACATATTTGGCTGCAGTTCCTCTAACTGTGGATAGACGTAGTTCCCAAGCATATCCAGATAATTGTGGTTGTTACTGTCGCCTCAGCAAAGAAATAAGAAATACCGTTTGGACGTCTTACGTGTGACAAATGGCGCCCATGTTGAATGTGTCTGAGGTTATGTGAAACTTTATTACTTTCTCTCACAGATGGCGTTAAAACGGTATGTGTACCTCGTTTCCTAATATTTTTATTTGAGAGAGAAGTTGTAAAGATAATTTGTGTACACCATATATATATATATATATATATATATATACACACAAACTCAGAATGGTCCCCTGAGAAATTTATATGTTAAACACAGTTCCTTGTTCCATGCACGGTCTGTGTTTAACATATATATATATATATATATATATACATATATATATATACACACACAGGGTGTTTCAGGAGGAAAAGTCAATACTTCGGGAGGTGATAGTATCGGTCATTGTGAGAAAAAAAGTTCATATGAACATGTGTCTAATTCTGAATGGTTACGGAGATAGAGCTGTTTGAATCTGATACGCTCGCAGCTCTTCCTTCCCCCGCGGTAGTCCCATTCAATGGCCACCAAGGTCTCCAGACCTCTCTCCGTTAGATTATTGTTTGTGGGGGTGGATGAAAAGTCAAGTTTACAAAAGAAAGGTGGATACACGAGACGAATTGCTCGCGCGCATTTTGGATGCTGCTGCCCGCATAAAGGAACGTCAAGATCAACTCAGACGAACAAACGCGATCTTCGCACACGAGTTGCAAAGTGCATTGAGGTTGACGGTGGGATTTTCGAAAACGTATTGTAAACTGTAACAAATTTGTCATTTCTGTATCTGATACCATTCAAAATGCCAATGTTTAAACATTAAATGTTAGAAACAGTAATTGGTTTCTCTTTCTTGATTACCATTAACAATGCTTTTGTATTTGTAGATTCAAACAGCTCTATCTCCGTAACCATTCAGAATTAGACACATGTTCATTTGAACTTTTTTTCTCACAATGACCGATACTATCACCTTCCGAAGTATTGATCTTTCTTCCTGAAACACCCTGTATATAGTATATGAAATGCCTGCATGCAATAAGCACGCACGATTTTTGCATAATGCGAAATAGTTCCACCTACATTCGAACTCGGGTCCTCTTAAGTAGAAGGACAGGATGTTACCACTACGCTACAACATGGTAAAAGTTAACACATCCTGGTGTATACTTCATCACCCGAGGGGATACATAACACTTCTGCGACCAAAGGTGTTTTAGGTGCCAGCCCCCCTGCACTCGAGGCAATGGCAGCATTTAATTCTGGTCCTCTTACTCAAGAGGACTCGGGTTCGAGTACTTGTGGGGCTATTTTGTAACACACACACACACACACACACACACACACACACACACACACACACACACAGTGGCGGATTATCACTGAGGCTATTGAAGCTGAAGCCTCAGGCTCCCATGCTTGAGGGGTCCCCCAATCAACTGAGTTTCAATGATATACAGTAATTCGAGATTTCGCAAACTTCTTTGATTAAATATGACAGAGTACACAAACTGACAAATTCCCTGTTTTATTTTATGTTTTATAGGCCCTAAAGTAAAGTTTGTTTAATACTGTTTGGTTTTGGCAAACGGCAAAATACACTGTGTTAAGGTTCTTTTAAGTTTGTTTCTCAATTAGCCTCAGCACCGTACATATAATTCGTGTAAATGTACTATGTACTGTACATGTACATGTATTGTTAATAAAAAGCTATAGAAAAGGGCTCCCATATTCTTCATTGCCTCGGGGCCCCGAGGTGTCTTAATCCGCCTCTGCACACACACCACACACACACACACACACACACACACACACACATGTGCGCATTTCCGCATAAGCGAAGTACTGACTTTTTAAAATCCATATATCTAAAGAACTAATTAACCAAACCTAATTTAATCTAACCTAACCTAAGCGCCATCGAATCGATGGCCCCTCCTTCCTGCCTAAAAAACAATTGAGTACTTCAAGAGTGGTCATTAAATAGTGAGGTATTCGCTAATCTAGCCTAACCTTATACAACTTTTTTAATGTTCTGAGGTAGCAAAAGTATTAACTAAAATAAACTTACCCCACTACGTCTGTGAATTATCACAAACTCGACCTCACTAATGTCCATTTCCACACACACACACCACACACACACATATATATAAATATATAAACTCGCATCTATTAATCGAAAGATTGGACACAGGGGAATCCTCATCCTAATCATAATAAATGACTTCGGACTCTGAAATTCATTTTGGTGATCCGAAATTTTTTACTTCCGATGAAAATTAAAGAATAAAAGTTGCCTTTTTTTGTTTTTTTTCTTTTTGGAAAAAAATCATTATTTCTCCGATTACTATAAATTGTTATAACTGAAAATGGGTTGGTCAGAAATTTTACGACATATATATATATATATATATATATATATATATATATATATATATATATATACGGTATATGTATATTGTGATTACAAAGGCCTTGTGCAATTTTGAACTTTAATAACTTTTGATGTACATGTGATCGAAAAAAACTGTAAAGGACATGAAAGCATAATTATAATTAAAGTATTTAACACACTAAATTACAAATTACTGGGCTTCAACATCACTGCCATTTTTCTTGATACATCGTTCAATCTGATTTTCCAAAGATCTGAAAACAGCCTCCAGTTTCTGCAAAGTGATTTCATGAAATATATTTGTGATCCTGGCCATAATTTCATCCAAAGAATGTGGTTTTGATGGGTAAATAATACTGTTCAATGGGGACAGGTCAGTAGAACGAGGTGGCCAAGCAATTGGTCCAACTCTACAGATCCACTTGACTGTCAGGACGACTTCTTTCAAGAATTGCCGCACATTCAAAGCATAGTGGCAGGGAGCACTATCTTGATAAAAGAAGGTGCCATCTGAAAGATTTAGTCGTCTTAGTTCAGACATAAAGAAATTCTGCAACACTGCAAGGTAACGTTCATCATTGACTGTTGGTTTTTCAAAAATGAAAGGATCAATGATGAATTACTTTCTGAGAGCGCGTCAGACATTGATTTTTGGTGAGTCACTTTCATGTTGCCAGACTTCGTGAGGTTTCTGTCTCCAAGATACGGCAATTATGGCGGTTGACTTTGCCACTGATGTGGAATGTTGCCTCATCAGAAAATGTCAATTACTCCAGAAACTCAGGGAATTCTGGATTTTTTATTGGAACTGTTCACAGAAATCTAATCTTGCACGATAGTCATCTTCCAATAAAATTTGAACCACCTGAATCTTGTAGGTATGTTCATGCAATTTCACTTTGAGAATTTTTCCCACTGTTGATTCCGGGATGTTTAGTTCATCAGATGCGCGTCGCAACGATTTCCACGGACTCTTTTTCAAATGCTTTTTGGATGACGGCCACAGCCTCCTCACTGATTTGAAGCCTCCTGGATCGAGGTCTATCATTCACTGACCCAGTTTCTTTAAAGTTTTTCATCCAATCGTTAACTGAATTCTTATGTGGTTCATCTTTCTGGTAATTATTAACTTTCTTCTCACACCTGTTATGAACTTCAGTTCTACTAGCCATACAACACAGTTAACCCTTTCTTCTACTATCGCCATTTTCAATCAGTTTGAGCGTCTACTTCTGATATGATGTGACCTGAAATAAAATAAAGAAAAACATTAATAATTACGCTTTCATATGCCCTTTACAGTTTGTTTCTAACATTTGTACATCAAAAGCTGTGAAAGTTTAGTTACAAGAGGACTTTGTAATCACCCTATATATATATATATATATATATATATATATATATATATATAATATATATATAATATATATATATATATATATACACCGGGTGGGCCAAAAAACTATTACCCAACTTTTGAAAAAATATTGTGGCTCACCCTGTATATTGATTTTACTTCTGAGGCCGTATGTTGTACCCATACTTTTACTCTTTCAAACCCTGGCTTTGAATCTAGATTCAACGCCCCAGGAGTAGAGGTACAGGCTCACAACTGGAGGGAGGTATCAGAATATGGTGCTCAATTGAAAGGCGATCAAAGTCAGCAACTGATACTTTCAGATGACAGTCAGTTTCCCCATAAATAATTAATTTTTCTAATTTTTACACAAAATAATTAATTTATTTCCTTTTTCATTTCAGACGATCATTCTGCTATAGTTGGTGAACAAGTTATAACAATGAAATACTCTTTGGAAGATGAAGCATTGATATTGAACCTGCGTTTACAAGGAGAAACACTGGGGTGCAAAACGAATGAAGAAAGAGTTCCCAAATAAACGATGGACGATACCTGGACTTCAATATCTCATAAAGAAAATCGATATCACAGGGTCGACCAAACGAAAAGAAGGCAGTGGAAGGCTAAAAAGATCACGTACTGAGGAAAATATTGACGCGGTTTCATCCATGATATGCAGTCAAGAAGAACGGCCGAACACCCACAAGTCTGCTAGAGAAATTTCAAAAACTACTGGTATTTTCTCGCTCTCGTGTTTGTCGTATAGTAAAATATGATCTGGGTCTTAAATGCTTTAAAAGAGCCGAAGTTCATAAGCTCTCTGCATCAAATAAACAAGCAAGTGTTGAAAAATGTCGTGCTCTGTTAGATCGATTCCCAGACAGAGAAGTGTCGAAAATATGGTTCAGCGACGAGAAGACCTTTACGGTTGCTTCAACAATAAACACACAAAATGACGGAGTTTATGGAAGACAGGATCAGTCTAGATCGACTTTGCAGGGAACGTCCGCATTTTTCTCAAAAAGTCATGGTTTCCATCTTTATTTCAAAGTTAGGAAAGTCAGAGATTGTTTTTGTTGATCAAAATGCCAAAAACACTGCTGCTTATTACCAAGAAAAAATCCTTGATGCGGTACTGCCGTCGATAAGGGAGAAGTCAAGGTTGCGAGCGTGCATTGATAATGGAGAAGGGCACATTCCGCATGATCTTGGACTCAATTAGGTAACTGCATAGAAACAGAAAGTTTTCCTACCCGTGTCTGTATAACAGCGAATTACAAAATAATGGTTACAGTTAGCAAAAATCCAACTTCACCACAAGATAGACCATGAAATTCTATACAGGACACATACTATATATTGATTGTACAAATAACATTTGATAAAGGTAAAATTATATTGTTCAAAATCAGGGTAATAGTTTTTTGGCCCACCCTGTATATATATATATATATATATTATATATATATATATATATATATACATACTGTATTTTTTTAAAGAGTAATTGGAAAATTAGATTCTTTTTACAGCTTGTATTTGAGTTTCCATTAATACACCTGCGCATACGCATGATCACTACGAAGAATGTAAAAGGTCGTGTTAAGTTTAATTAAGTTAGTATAAATTGCGCGTTTTACGCTTAATTAAAATCGTATCCGACGAAGTGACGAAGAGGAGTGTAAAAGAACGCTAATCGATGAAAAATCACAACCCCAGCAACAACAAGGCGGCGAGTTGCGATTGCTCGAAAATATGTCGGGTGAAGGTCACGATGTACGATGTTGCTGAGCAGATATAGGTAACAAAAAAATGTGCAATGTACAAATAACAACTTTGCTTTTTAAAAAAATTCACACGGAAAACGCCAAGTCAAATTTTCCACTTTCCAGGTTAGGTAAAGGTAGGTTATGCTAGGTTAGATTTACACTGGACTAGGTTAAGTTATGGTTAATTAGGTTACAGTATGTTAAGTTATGGTCTGGTCTGTTATGTTAGGTTGTGATTAGTTAGGTTATACTAGGTTAGGTTAGGTTGCGTTGGGTTAAGTTAGGTTAATGCTAGGTTAGGTTTGTTCGGTTATGGTTGGTTAAGTTAGGTATAAAATTAGTTTAAATTAGATTACAAAGGACGCAAAAACCATCATTATCGAAATAAATAGTTTTTATCATCAAAGAAAATACAGGTAATACATACTCAGTTCCTTGTCAAGGTATTACGCTTATATAGGGCTTTGAGAATAGGGTAAAAACATGTGTAGAGAGGGGGTCGCGGGAAAGCGGCTGTCTCTTCGAATGAAGGTGAAAACTAAATGTAGGTGGCGGCATGGTTGTTGGAACGATCCAAAGCATCGGACTAAAAGGGAGTTCACCCTGGGTCTCGGGAAGTAAAGGCTGGGGTAATGTAATTTAATAGAAAGCAAAAAAATACTATTTCTCTCGTGAATGCATTTTCGATAACATTAAAACACAATTCGCTGTAAGTTCAGTTTATAAGTACATCCGACCAATCAACTAACCATCTATAAAAGTGTACTTTGGATTTACTCTCGCGAAGTTTCAGTCAGAAACTTCTCCGGAAGACGTAGCCTTTATGACTGTTCCCCAAAGTTAGGTGAAAGACTCAAACTCAAACTCCAATTTTCCTCGCTAAGAAGACCACGAGGTGATAATGATAATTCTGTTGTTAAAATATAAGACGATAAACTCTTAACTAACTCTAAGTGACAGTTGAGTGATTTAAAAGACTTCTTCGAAACCAGCTTTTTTGGGCTGGTGGATTAGTCGTCTATTAGATTGCCTGGCGAGGCCAACCACCGCTGGAGCGGTGATGCTGCAACCAGAGGACTGAGGGAGTCAAACCTTCATTTAGCGTTGAACGCATTTAAGAGAGTACTGTACGTATTTTTAACGAAATGGATGGTGTGTTATACATCAGGGTCGTTCGTATATGGTTTATACATTTATGATCATATACACCTGTACCAATATTTTTATCATAATTTGCGTTTAGTATGTACTGTGAAAATTTTTAAATAATATAATTCTAAAAACTCGGTAATGAAAATTTTGAATGGGTATGGACTGAGAAAACGTACGAAAAAGTAGTGATATGATGTACTGGAGACGAGCTATGAAAAGTGTTTAAACAACTATTATATGTCGTTGTTGATCGGCAGTTGCACTTTTACGACCAACATCATTGCAACCTTGTTCTCATTTAACAGAAAAATGGAAGACAGTTAATGAAGTAAAAGCGTAAACAACGAAAACGGAAAAGGTATTTTGTAATCGTTTATTACCCTGAAGCCATTGAATGAAAATAATTATTAGGCATTTTAAATTCTGATAGAAAATCCTTCGGCCTAACGTCATTCTCTCCACGTAACATTCAATTGAGAAGTTATTATCGGTTACATTAAGTTAGGTTAGCATAGGTTAGGTTAGGTTAGATTAGATTTTTAGTGTCGAAAGAATGTCCAGACAACAGAATTCGCCCGAAAGAATTTGTTTGTCTAAACAAATTCTTTCGGGCGAATTGCTGTAGTAAATTTAGCGTAAAAATGAATTTCAAAATGTAGGTTTTAGTTTGGTTATGACAAATTACAGTACTCTCTCAGTTAGCGGTGATTGAGAGGTACTCAAATTTACGGTTAACTTAGTATATATCGCACCGGTGGGTGGGCGGGTGGTGCAGCCGACCCCACTGATCGGCATCACCGCACACTGTATTTTTCTATTACAATATAACATAATTAATTATTTTGTACTTACCATAAGACGTGAAGATATACGAAGCAACAAACGCGCATGTATACGCTATGAAGCGCGGAGAGACACTGACTGAGATGCATTGTGGGAGGCTGGCGGCAGCCGAGCCGCGGACATAAATTCCGCAATAAATCACGGCTAACTCGGTGTCATGATCACGGATAAGCGGTCACAAAATGGTCACAATTAGTAAATAGCGGTTAACTCGATTCACGGATAATCGCGTGAGTATTGTATAAGTGATTTTAATTATTCGGATCTTCTTTTTTTTTGCAATGGTTGTGTAGAGTTCATTGAAAAAAAATCCTGTCATGAAACGTCTTGTTTCTAACCGATATGTATTGATAAGAAACACTGGAGAGTTTCACCACAGGACGTTTTGAATCGACTGTACTGTACACTGAATATATAGTTTCGGAAAAGGGATCGCCCAGAATATAAAATTTGTAAAAAGCATACAAAATTACTAATTGGTAATTTTTCTTTTGGGGGTGGGGAGATATTTTATTCTTTTTGGCGACAGAAATAAAATTTCGAGACCAAAACCCACTCGTTACTGATTAGTAAATGCTTATGACTTTAAGGGGTTTTTAGGGGAATTTTTTTTCTGAAACTACGTATGGATACAAATTCTAAATCTTGCGCCAAATATTCTTTAAAACTATTTCATTGCCGCCATTAAAAACTGTCATTGTATTTCATTAGTGTTTCGTCTGTATGTATAGATAAAAGGAATCAACTTATCAGAAAGTGGTTCGCTTGTTCAAGGTCTTAAATACTGAGGTGTTCCCAAAACTGATTCAGGCGGACTTTAAACACGCAAACAGATATATGCATGATCATAGTCGAACATCAAAGGGTATATAAAGTGGGCAGTTTGAAAGTAGTCTTGTAATTCACTCCGTATCGCTTCCTGTTGGCTATTCTTTGTCGCGAGAGATGCAATTATTTTGTTGTAGTATTGTACGAAAGGCTAATTTCCAGCACTTCATGTGACATGTTACTTCTTCTTCAATTATATAAAAAAAAATTGCCAGGCTACTTTCAAGCGTTCTGTCCTTCGTCTGGATTGGTATTAAGAAGATTCAAAAGCTGGACTCCGTCAGTAGAAGAACGTCTCTAGAAATATGATGCGATTATGACATAACATACGAGTAGTCCAGCGGGAGAAGGGGATAAGCGACAAGACTGTTCATTCTTCCCTCTCTCACCTGCACTCAGCCCGCCCGCCTGACTCTGCAGTTGGCAGATATCCAGTGGCGGTCCTAGCTTACATGACGCCCTGGGCGAACCTCACCTTCAGCGCCCCCCCCCTGTTCGCCAACACACACACATTCGAATCCCCCCAAAATAAGGACAGACATAACTCTTTCACAAAATAACTTTTTATTGGACTAATTGTTGGAACTTCAGAACCAAAACAAAGACTCAAATTTCTGAATTTTACAAATCCTTCATCACGTAAATAGAATAACTCACTTAAGAGAATGTAATTATGATACTATGAACAGGAAAAATACAAATTAAATTGCACAACTGCCATAAATAAACTAGAGAATCAAATTTCTAAATTGTACAAATGCTCTATCACATAAATAGAATAAGACACTTAAGAGAGGGTAATTATTATGCTACACTTTGAACAAGAAACAAAATAAATTGCACCACAGCACAACTGCCATCTAAAGCCTGACTCTTCTTACCTTCCTTGATGCAAAGTCATTGATCTTTTATTATTTATTTTATTTTATTTTTTATTTTTATTTATTTCTTTATTTATTTATTCTTATTTTTATTTTTATTTTTTTTGCAGGCGCTCATGCCGCCCCTCCACAAATGCCGCCCTGTGCGGCTGCCCATATTGCCCATATGAGGAACCGCCACTGCAGATATCCCATTTTGTGACTGGAAACATTGTTTACAGTAACCTAACCTAAAATAACTCGTCGATTAAATTTGAAATCGAAAGAAAATTTGTTTTCCACAAAATCTTAATCAGTTTGTGTGGCTATACAAAATTATAAATTAAAAAACCTCTTTCTCCTCTTTGACAAAACGGATTTGCCTTTCTAGCGAAAAACATGCCTAGACCCTTACCCGCTATTTCCAAGAGCGTTTGGCGTAAACACGGTATAGAATTAGCGCTAAATGACTATGCTCCAATGATAAAAGGTATGCCATATGATGAAATAGTAAAGAACAGGATATTTAATCAACGTCTTTATTACTAACTTAACCTGACTAAAGCCTAAAGCTTAAGGGCCAAATTAAATAAAATAAATAGTCGAGCTTCACAATTATTCATGTCATTGTAAATTGAAAAAATTTATTTATTTTATTATTATTAATAAAGGTTATTATTCTATAAAGGTTTTTACAGTAGACGAATATCTGAACGCCAACTCAAACCTAAAATCTTTCGTCAAAGGTTTTATACTTTCTAAGCCCGAAATGTAAGGCAAACTCAAATATTGTTTTTGGTTAACTAGATTTGGTTATATTAAGTTAGTAATTACAGTAGGACTCTATGGACTCTCTCTGAACACCGACTGGATAGTAGAATTTTACCAGTATTAATTTCAAATACCTAAATTAACTAACAATTGAAAATTAGACAATGAATTTTAATGATTGTGACGTCATTAGTCATTGTGAAAATATTTATTTTTTATTTATTTACATGTATAAATTTATTTACAAAATAAATATTATAATGTTACAATTTGTTATGTTACAATAATACTGTCAATTGAACTGTCACATAACTTAACCTAACTCACCTGACTACACCCAGCCTCAGTCATCTGCAGATGAACCTTTTATAGTCCGGTTGCACGGGGTGGGAACCCTGCATTGTTTGTTATAAAGCAAATCTCGACACATTTTGAAAGCTTATACCACCCCATTCAAGAATCCATCGGGTGTACACCTGACCCCCGCTTGGCTTTTTCAATATGGCCGGCGAAACTGAAAAATCCCATATCCTGGTCAATACTTGATGGATTTTGATGATCTTGGTGTCATTTCTAGAAATTTTTAGGATGATGAGTCAATTTGGAGGGGTTTCAGATACTTTGGGAGTCGTTTTGACCCACATTCGTCAATACTCAAGGTCATTGGAGGTCAAACGCCCCCCGAAATAAGGAATATCCCATATCCCGGGCAGTCGTGGAGATATTTTGGTGATCTTACTGTCGTTTTTATGGTTTTGGGCGAGACTGAGTAGTTCTATAGGCACATGATAACAGTAGGATATCATTTTTCAACTCCATGGGTCAAGTCAAGGTCATTTGAGGTTAAAGTTTGGCCTTGAAATATGATAATGCCACAGTTGACATCACTATTTGCTTTATTTCAGTGACAATTTCTACAATATAGCTAACTGCTGAGCACTTAACATCTTTTCTGCAGATAAAACCAGATCATAATGCTTAAATGACATAACCCACATTATATGGATATTGATATTCGGATATAAACCACAATTTATGCTGAAGTGCAGGGCACATGTATTCTATGGAAGGTTGCAAAGCTACAAGATATGACCTCGTAAGCAAAACAAAGCTCACACCTAGCTGGGGATTGGCATTGACAACTTTGATGCAGTTATTCACATTAGGTAACCATTTATTGGGGCCAAATATCGAAAGACATGGTTGTGTCAGGATCGTCAGGATCATCAGTCTGCTCTTCGTTTGCATTTTGGGTCAATGGATTGTTGCAATCCAAGCCGCTGCCACATGCACAGAACATTGCGCAAGGGATTCCGCGTCCCATGCAGCCGCAGCGACTCCCCCTGCATGCTGATTGTGATTTACACCCACATCTGATTAGCTTCAGAACTTCATCTGGTGCTAAGCACACTCCTTCACCAACTGTTTTTGGGATGAGAACTCTGTTTATTTCGTCTCTCTCCCACCCATAATGCACAGGATCAAGTGGTGGTGGGTCACACTTTAGTGCATCGAGCCAGTTCGCCACAGTGTAGTGGGCTCTGAGCACATTTTGATGGAAAGCTTCAGTTGTTGGTGGTAGAGAACATAGTTTGGGTGCAGCAGTTCCCGACTTCCCTGTCTTCTGAGCCCATACTCGCTGACGACACTCAGTAAGAGATGAGGATTTCTTATCCCCATAGCATGCAACAATGAACGCTGTTGCCTCTTTCTCGATATGGTCAAAGCATGCATCAAGGGACCCCAGCTTGTCTAGCTTCCGACCCTTCTTGGCTGTGGCAATGGCAGTGGCTTTGCCGATGCCATGTATTGCTGCAACTGTGTCACAACCACTCAAAGCGTGTAGTTTGAGGATTTGTGGGATGATGTCTTTGTGCTGGGTTACAGTTGCTCGGATGTCCACTGATTTTCTGCCACGCACTGGAGACTCCATAATCATGGGACAGCCTAATTTCTTAAATTCATAGAAGTGAGTCAGCATGGCAAACACGTCTGTGTTATCACAAATGATAGAGATGCGGGCATCAGAATCTTTCTCAGCTTGTGCGATAGCGTGTTGTGTTATTATCACGTCAGCCTCTTCATGAGATGATGAGAGCTCCAATGCTGCTCGACTCCTGCCTCGCACAATGGAAGTCGGTATGGTCTGCCATCCCGCAAGCACTAGCTCATGGTCTTGGGTTACAGTTGCGAGATACTCACTGTCAGCAAGGATTTGCTCACAGAGCAGCCTGTTTAGTTGCTCCTTGTTCGCGGTGCACGTGAGAACAGCGTCTCTTGTAGGCAATGGGGTGTTGAGGTCCAGCTTGTGAACTCGGCTGCTCTTGCTTCTCATTGCCTGAGTGCTTGATTTCGGAGAGAAATCATAGTAGCGATCAAAAGCTAGTACTACAGATGCATGAGAAAGATGTTTCGGTAGCCATACTTTGAAGGTTTGGATAAATGTACCAACTGTGCCACTAACAGGCCAGTCGACTGTCCACAAAACATCTGACACATCCATGATAACAACTGTTGGTCGACCCCATGTTCGAGAGGATGTTTCCGCTCCCAAGTTCTGCTTCAGCTTTTGTAGAACCTGAAAAATAAGAATTTTGTTTACCCATTCTTCAGAGTACAAATCGCATTGAAATAATTTATCATCAGCAAATGAAAACTAAACAATGTTCACCTGGTATATTCTCCATATTCAGCAGTCAAAAAACAATTTTGGAATCAGCACAACCAAGACGTCATCAAACCACCAGGTGGGCAGCACCATCAGCAATAATCTCAACAACCTGAAAAAAATAAGAGGAATAATTAGACATATTGGAATTCACTTTACCATGGGGAAAATAATCCCTGATTTCATTTTAAACTCTATAGAACTACTCAGTCTCGCCAAAAACCATAAAAACGACAGTAAGATCCAAAATATCTCCACGACTGCCCGGGATATGGGATATTCCTTATTTCGGGGGCGTTTGACCTCCAATGACCTTGAGTATCGACGAATGTGGGTCAAAACGACTCCCAAAGTATTTGCCACCCCTCCAGATCGACTCATCATCCTAAAAATCCCTAGAAATGACACCAAGATCATCAAAATCCATCAAGTATTGACCAGGATATGGGATTTTTCAGTTTCGCTGGCCATCTTGGAAAATGGCGGCCATATTGAAAAAGCCAAGCGGGGATCAGGTGTACACCCGATGGATTCTTGAATGGGGTGGTATAAGCTTTCAAAATATGCAAAAACTTGCTTTATAACAAACAATGCAGGGTTCCAGTAAAATCAGGGTCTGTGCTACCAGACTATTAACACCAGAAAGTAAACACTAAAATAGTCATCAACGAAACGAAATGAATACACAGCCCTCGTCCCTCTTGATTTTATTCAGCTCTGTTTTTTTTCGGTAAGACTTTATATATATATATATATATATATATATATATATATATATATATATATATAAGCAGAAAGCCACAGACAAGAAGAAAAGAAACATCCATCAAGTTGGAAAGGGACTATATTTTGTATATTGCAACGTTTCA
This sequence comes from Bathynomus jamesi, assembly GCA_023014485.1. NCBI lineage: Eukaryota > Metazoa > Arthropoda > Malacostraca > Isopoda > Cirolanidae > Bathynomus > Bathynomus jamesi. The sequence goes on along the minus strand of JAJOZX010000222.1, from coordinate 1,300,376 downwards.
AGCACAAACTATGCTCATCCTCAGGCAAAAATTCTAAAAAGTTATAAACATAATATTAAAAGCCATAATGACTAACAAAATAAAATAGGGACAAAATCCACAAGTACTAAAAACAAAAAGTCTCACTAAAAATTCTAGAAAGTTACAATTAAAAACCGTAATGGCTATTATAAAACAAAAGCGAACAATTAACAAGCTTTAAAACAATGAAAATGACACTAAAAACGAACAATGAATAACAACTATAAAATACAAAATGTAAAACTCAAAAAACTAAAATTCACAGGCTATTTTTTAAAACACTAAAAAAATTAAAAAACCCACACTAAAAGGAACACACCTTAAGTCTAAGCAGCACAGATTCCGAGGCAAAACTAAAAAAACAGAAGCATCTAAAACCAAGTAAAGGTTGGTTGTTCAAGATGTTCAGTTTAGACGGAGAGGAACGGATGAAATATCAGAGTTAAGCGAAGGAGAGAGAGTTTTAATATACAGGGATTCTAAAAGTCTTAACGTTTGCTCACACGGAGCGGAATCTAAAATGTTAAAATTAGCTAAAGTTATATCGACTTTGCATAGAACAACATGGCTGCGTATAGCTGAAGCTTCTTTTGTTTTCAAAGGTTTGTCAGTTCTATGGCTTATGCCCATATGGGCACAGAAACGCGACTCGAGGCTCCGCACAGTGCTACCAATATAGCTCCGATCACATCGGGGACACTTGAATTCATAAACGACAGCACTGCGCAGAGCATCCGATACACGGTCTTTAACATTAAAATATGAGCCATTAGAACGACGGTTAACAAATACTAGTTTAAAATCTATTTGACAATAAAATTTACTAAGAAGTGGCAGAAGGTTATTACGGCAATAGGAATTCAGATATCCCATTTCTGGGAGCACAAGATAATATACATTTTTAGGCCTATTTTTTTATAGACGATATGTTGACGATTTTTTGCAGTGTTTACTGATGCTAGCAGTGCTCATCAATTTTTTACATTTTTAAATAACTTGCATCCAAACATAAAGTTTACTCTGGAGGAAGAATCTGACTCCAAGCTGCCTTTCTTGGATTTACTGATTAGCAGAGAGAGTGATTCTATTATTACTTCAGTTTTTCGTAAGAAGACGTTCACTGGTCTTGGTCTCAATTTTTTAAGTTATTGTGATTTTAAATACAAGCTGGCTTCTGTAAACACCCTACTTAACCGAGCGTATAATTTATGTTCCAACTATCAATGTCTGCATAATGAATTTGTTTTTTTAAGGAAATATTTTGTGAATAATGGCTATCCTTTGCAGATTGTAGAAAACGCTATCAATAGATTTCTAGCTAACATTTACAAACCTAAAAAGTATAATTTTAACGTTCCTAAAAATGTATATTATCTTGTGCTCCCAGAAATGGGATATCTGAATTCCTATTGCCGTAATAACCTTCTGCCACTTCTTAGTAAATTTTATTGTCAAATAGATTTTAAACTAGTATTTGTTAACCGTCGTTCTAATGGCTCATATTTTAATGTTAAAGACCGTGTATCGGATGCTCTGCGCAGTGCTGTCGTTTATGAATTCAAGTGTCCCCGATGTGATCGGAGCTATATTGGTAGCACTGTGCGGAGCCTCGAGTCGCGTTTCTGTGCCCATATGGGCATAAGCCATAGAACTGACAAACCTTTGAAAACAAAAGAAGCTTCAGCTATACGCAGCCATGTTGTTCTATGCAAAGTCGATATAACTTTAGCTAATTTTAACATTTTAGATTCCGCTCCGTGTGAGCAAACGTTAAGACTTTTAGAATCCCTGTATATTAAAACTCTCTCCTTCGCTTAACTCTGATATTTCATCCGTTCCTCTCCGTCTAAACTGAACATCTTGAACAACCAACCTTTACTTGGTTTTAGATGCTTCTGTTTTTTTAGTTTTGCCTCGGAATCTGTGCTGCTTAGACTTAAGGTGTGTTCCTTTTAGTGTGGGTTTTTTAATTTTTTTAGTGTTTTAAAAAATAGCCTGTGAATTTTTAGTTTTTTGAGTTTTACATTTTGTATTTTATAGTTGTTATTCATTGTTCGTTTTAGTGTCATTTTTCATTGTTTTAAAGCTTGTTAATTGTTCGCTTTTGTTTTATAATAGCCATTACGGTTTTTAATTGTAACTTTCTAGAATTTTTAGTGAGACTTTTTGTTTTTAGTACTTGTGGATTTTGTCCCTATTTTATTTTGTTAGTCATTATGGCTTTTAATATTATGTTTATAACTTTTTAGAATTTTTGCCTGAGGATGAGCATAGTTTGTGCTTGAAACGTTGCAATATACAAAATATAGTCCCTTTCCAACTTGATGGATGTTTCTTTTCTTCTTGTCTGTGGCTTTCTGCTTAAATTGAAATTGAAGCTTGCCAGAAGCGGCCTTCACCAATATATATATATATATATACAGGGTGGGCCGAAAGTCTGGATCCATAGGAAAATATTTATTTTAATACATAAATTACAACAAATGGTAAATACTTAAAATGAATATCAACTTTAACTCGTAAATGCGTATCCGTGATACTGTACAGTGGTTCGTACTCCAGTATAAACAACAAATTATAACAAATGCTCAAATTGGCGGCCTCTGACATCGAGATACTTAGGGATGGAATTTATGATTTTTAATAATTCTTCGAATTGACGTTCTCGAGATGCGTGTTTCATTTGATAATCTTCTTGTTGACTTTACTGGACTATTCGTTAAAGTTTCACATACCATTGCAGAGGTATTTTCATCAGTTGCAGTTTTTGGACGACCAGAACGCCGTCGATCATGTACACTTCCTGTTTCTTTGAAACGTTTAAACAACTTGCCAACAGTCGCATGTGTTACTGGATGCTTATCAGGATGATTTCTATTGAATTCGGTAGCAACTTCTCTGTGTGTAGCGCCCTGTCCTGCGTACATGAGCACGAGTTCTACCCGGTCTTCTGTTAGATTCGAAGCCATTTCTGGGCTGAAATAAAAAAAGTATTTGAGTATTTATACTGGAGTACGAACTACTGTACAGTATCACGGATACGCATTTACGAGTTAAAGTTGATATTCATTTTAAGTATTTACCATTTGTTGTAATTTATGTATTAAAATAAATATTTTCCTATGGATCCAGACTTTCGGCCCACCCTGTATATATATTACGTTAAGATCTGATATATATATATTACGTGAACCTTGACGTACACTCACCAAATTCAACTAGTTTCTTCCTTGACTATATGGAATTCAACCAGTCTTATTCTCGTTTCTCTTCGAGGTTGACTCACCCGTTTTCGAAATATCTTCAAATACCTTCAAAAGTTCAAAAATTATGCCACTTTCTAATTGGTAAAACGTTTAACTGATTTTTCTGACGTTTTTTACTTTTGTCGCTTAGCCACTTCTTCCTAGGAGGAACTCATTTCGTGGAAAGGAAATTCACTGGACACTTTAAGAACTAATTTACCCTAACTTAACCTATGACTTAAACTAACCTAACCTAACCTAACCTAAAGTAACTTGTCGATTAAATTTCAGGTCAAAAGAAAATTAAGCTCGATGAATAACATCGTTTCCCTGTATGAGACGTAGAGACACTGAGGTCGGTCGGGGGTTCGACTCCCGAGGGTGCTGGTATTAATAATTAATCGAGGATTTAGCGCAATGGGCCGCATTCGTCTTGCATGAACACTGTCCTAGTTTCTGGTCTTTCTTCACCGATTTTTATTATTGATCCGCTAGAATATTGTGAAGCAAATTAGAATTTTTTTTTACGATTTTTTTGGGGGGGGGGGATAAAGTCAGTAAACAAATTTACAGTATTAAATTACAAGTTTAAAAAAAGATAAAATTTTTTTTAAAGATTTAATATCAATTCACTATTTTAATTTAAAGGAAGCCAAAATAGGGCAATTTTTAATAAAAATAACACAAAGGTGAAATGTGTCAATAGATAGAAACAAATTAAATTTCAGAATTGTAACTTTGAGCATTTTTAATTAACGCAGCTATTGTTTTGTTCTTCAAAAAGATGAAAGCATATCCGGAAAAGAACTTTAACAATGAACTTGAAAACTAATTTATATACTGTATATTGACTTATTCTTTATATATTTTTTAAATATTTTTATATATTAAAGTATGTATATATATATATATCTGTATATACAGATATATACTGTATATTGACTTATTTTTATATATTTTTTAAATATTTTTATATATTAAAGTATGTATATATATATATATCTGTATATACAGGGTGTCCCAAAAAACTATATACTCTTTATAGCATCATATATTTTATAATTTAAAAAAAAAACCCAAACAATATATTGTTATAGCAATTGCCAATGAAAGGTAAATTAGTAATCTAAGTGATCAAAATGTTATAGCGAGTTGTTTGCATATAAAATTTAATTAACTACGCCAAGTGCTCAAAATGTTCAAAATGCCGCCGGAGAACATTTTGAGCACTTGGCGTACGTAGTTAATTAAATTTTATATGCAAACAACTCGCTATAACATTTTCATCACTTAGATTACTAATTTACCTTTCATTGGCAATTGCTATAACAATATATTGTTTTTGTTTTTTTAAATTATAAAATATATGATGCTATAAAGAGTATATAGTTTTTTTGGGACACCCTCTATATATTCTGAGTTCATTCCCATATATATATATATATATATATATATAGTGGTGGACCGGATATCCGCATCATTTTTAACATCCGCATCCGCACTTCTGACTGCGGATGTTATGCGGATATTACCTCTCGTAAATTATGCAATTTACAATTAAATTAGCTTATAAAGTAGCTTATAAGGCCCAGTCATGCACATTTCATGTAAAGTGTTAATTACACTGGTCAACAACAATTTTGTCATAAGGGTTTTGATGGGTGTTCTAAGTGTACTTTTTCATGCTGAATCTAAATATGAAATCAGATTTTTCTATCAGGCTTAGTTTACTTGTGACGCTATGTTCATTTTTTCCTCATTTAGCATGATCACCGGATAAAAAAATAATAACATATTATATATAATTAAGTATATAACAATATTATAATATAAAACATTATAAAAATAATAAATATAATAATATATTATATTAATTAATATAACTATAATAAAATATATTAATATTAATATATATGTTGTATTAATTTTTCTGTAAAATTAGTACAATTTATTCCTTTGGGGAGAAAGTTCTGATAATGCTGGCAGGATAAATTTGGTCGGAGCAGCAGACTGTGCAGGTTGAAACATGTTTGTACCTGTTCAGACATGAGCCTAGTTTCTGTGTGTAGAGCAGCTCCAAGTCAGTCTGCTTGTAAATGTCACAGTGTTAACAGCTAGTGTCTGTTGCTTCTTGTTAATTTTACACCAGTGTTGTATTCATATAGATGTTTTGTAATGCCGCGGAACTGTCTGAATCATCCTAATTCCTTTTGTTATGTATGTGGTGATCTAACTTTAAAATCCCAGAAACGTAACTTTACACCATTAGTAAAAAAATGCTATGAACTTTATTTCGGATGTAAAGTAGGCGATCAGGACAAGAGTTGGGCCCCTCACATTTGTTGTGTGACATGTGTAAGACTACTTACAGGATGGCTAAACGGTTCACGTCACATGCCATTTGCTATGCCAATGATTTGGAGGGAACCCAAAGATCACACAACAGACTGCTATTTCTGCCTGGTAAATACAAAGGGGATCACTTCAAAAACAAAGAGCCTTATGAAATACCCTAATCTACCGTCTGCAATGAGACCAGTTCCCCACAGTGCTCAACTTCCAGTACCAAATCCTCCTGAACATGTAAGTTTAAGTGATGAGGAATCAAACGTAGCTGTAGCATATCACGAGGAAAAAGATGAAGACATTTCTGATCCAACATTCCAGGCTACCTGTTCCTCCAATGAACCACATTTACTGTCACAAGGAGATCTAAATGACCTAGTTCGTGATTTGAAATTATCTAAGAAGCAGGCTGAACTTTTAGGTTCAAGATTAAAGGGTTGGAATCTACTGCAACGTGACACTAAAGTTTGTTTTTTTCCGCAGCCGCCATGATGAATTCAAAGAATGGTTCTCCCATGAAGATGGACTTGTGTTTTGTAAAGATGTTAATTCAGTCATGGGGGCTCTTGGTCATGAACATAACGTGGATGAGTGGCGATTGTTCATTGACTCCTCAAAAGTCAGCTTGAAAGCAGTCCTTCTTCACAACGGAAATAAATTTCCTTCTGTACCTATTGCACATGCTGCAAACATGAAAGAGTCATACGACAACATGAAGTTGCTTTTAGAAAAGTTTCAGTATCAGAAATATAAGTGGAATATCTGTGGAGATCTGAAGGTCATTGCACTTTTGCTAGGGTTGCAGCTAGGTTACACCAAGTACTGCTGTTTTTTATGTGAGTGGGACAGTAGGGACAAGCAAAACCACTACGTTAAGAAGGATTGGCCAAAACGCACCTCACTTGTTCCAGGCAAGAAAAATGTTGTGAATAGTTCACTTGTTGACCCTGAGAAAGTGTACCTTCCTCCTTTGCATATCAAGCTTGGACTTATGAAAAACTTTGTTAAAGCGATGGATAAAGCGCAAACAGGATTCACATACTTGAGAAATAAAGTTTCCCCGGATCAGTGATGCCAAGATTAAAGAAGGCATTTTTGTAGGCCCTCAGATCAGAGAATTGTTAAGAGATGAGAGATTTGAAGGAGAGTTGAATGAAGTTGAGAAAGCTGCGTGGCAGAGTTTCAAAAGTGTCTGCACAAACTTTTTGGGAAATCACAAGGCCGAAAACTATCCTGAAATAGTAGGAGATCTTCTTAAGTCTTACCAAGCAATGGGGTGCAATATGTCATTAAAAGTTCATTTCTTGGACTCTCACTCGGACTTTTTTCCGGTAAACCTGGGTGCGGTAAGCGACGAACATGGTGAGCGTTTTCATCAGGATATTTCTGCCATGGAAAACCGTTACCAAGGCAAATGGAGCCCCAGTATGCTGGCTGACTATTGCTGGACTCTTAAGAGAGACATGCCTGAGGCAAAGCACAGCAGAAAATCAAAACAAGCTACTTTTTAAACTACAGGTATGTCTTTTCGATCATATTTTAATATGTAACTATATGGGTTTTTAAAAAATAAATTGCATGTCACACAAAAACCAGACCTGATAGAGAAATTCTACAAACTTATTTGGATTCAGCACAGAAAATACTATAAGAATAAGGTATTTTCATTCTTGGGACACGAAAAAAAAATTTTTTTGTTGCCCAGTGTTATTAATGAACAAACAAATATATAAACCTCAAAATATAAATACGTGGTAACACAGAAAATTGAATGAAAGTTGTTTCATTGAATTTTCTGTGGCTGAAACTCTTGAGAAAGTTATTATTTTTATCATAATGAAAACATTAGTATTAATTTTAATTCTTATGCATTGCCTGCCATAATAGTAATATCACGAAATTTGAAAAATTGTCATATATTCATAATTCTATATTATATTGATAGATTAACTAAATATCCGCATCCGCCTCGGCGGATATTGGAATTAAAAATCCGCATCCGCAGATGTTGAAAAACTTACATCCGGTCCACCACTAATATATATATATATATATATATAATACACAGGGTGTAACAAAAGTCTGTTCTCATAGGGAAATAAGATATAACAGAATTGAACGAGAATATAGTTTTAACTATACATTACAAACAATACAATCAACTTACCAGTTAATCCAGTACATGCTCAAATTGCATTCCATGTGTAGTGAATACTCTTATTTTAGTTTCAAGATAAATGTTAATTTTACCGTCTTGAATTTCGGAATAGTTATAAATTCATTTTAAATTAGTTACCCCATTATAATTCAATTGTGAACCACATTAATACTAATTTTATGTATACTATATTATTTTATTGTATGTAAACATAATTAATTATATATCACAATTGTCAGTTAATTATTTATATTCAAATATTTATTTTAATCTAATACCATGTCCATTTTGCAAATAAATAATAGAAAACCAAAGGTTATATTTTCCACCTTTGGTACTGTCGCAGTTTCGCCTAACGGACTCAATACGGCTAGTGAGATAATCACTGGTTGGCACTTAACTAGCGGCAGTGCTTATGGCTACATCATCCAGGTTAACCTATACCGGATAGATGCGCTACGGTCCCAAGCCGTAGCTTGCCTAGGCCGACGACGACGACGTAAACCAACAATTGGTGACCCCGGAGCTGGATTACCCCTTTTTACCCGAACGACTAGGATTAGACTGTAACGTCGTTCGTGCCCATCACCCCCTTCACCCGAACGACTAGGACTAGACTGTAACGTCGTTCGTGCCCACCCCCCCTTCACCCGAGCGACTAGGACCAGACTGTACGTCGTTCGTGCCCATCACCCCCTTCACCCGAGCGACTAGGACCAGACTGTAATGTCGCTCGTGCCCTCTGCCTCTCACCCCTGCCCGTGCGCTCTGTGCCTGCGCTCGTCTCAACCTCCACTCCTTCGTTGGGAACTTGTCGTCTTGCTTGTACGTTAGCAAGCATAGGAGAAGATGCCTGACGACGCTGGTGCCATCTCCCACTTGAGCTTAAAGCTCCCCGTCTTCTGGCCGGGTGATCCATTTATTTGGTTCCACCAAGTGGAATCACAATTCAACTTGGGAAGGATCACCGCTAGCAGGACGAAATACGATCATGTTTTGTCCTCTCTACCAGCGAGCATCATCTCTGAAGTCCGTGACGTCATCGTATCTACTTCCACGAGTGAGGACCCGTACAAACGATCTGAAGTCTGCCATCCTGTGCCGCACCACTGTCTCCGAGTGTGAGAAACTACATCAGTTAATCTCAAAGAAGAACTTGGAGACCGTAAGCCCACTCAAATGCTGAGGGCTATGCAGTGCGCTCTAGGCGAACGCGCACAAACCTTCGATAAGGACATCTTTAGACAGTTGTTCTTGCAGAAACTTCCTCCATCAGCTCAGCGTGTCTTGGCCACTATGGATCCTGCTACTCCAGTTGATAAACTAGCAGAAACTGCCGACAAAGTAGTGGAGATTGACACAGCTCCGGTCAACAACGTGAACACACAATCGGAACTGGAGTTGAAAGTGAAAGAGTTAAGTCAACGACTCAACCACGTTTGTTCTCTGCTACAAAATCAACGGCAAAGAAGCCATTCTCGGTCAAGATTTATGAAGAGGCATCGTTCGAGTTCCGGAAGATCTGCTTCTACCACTCGAAATTTGGAAAGAAGGCTAGGAAGTGCATCTCCCCTTGCAATTTTTCGTCGGAAAACCCCAGCAGCGAGTCCTAATGGCGTCTAGTACTCGCACTGCCAACCTGTTATTCATAAAGGACAGGAACTCTGGTGTCAATTTCTTGGTTGATACCGGAGCGTCAGTCAGTGTATTCCCTCAAAATCTGGTCATACGCACTCGGAATCTCCGCCTCTATACGCTGCTAACGGTTCACGCATACCCACGTACGGTACTCAGTCGCGTGAACTAAACTTGGGCCTTCACCGATCCTTCAAGTGGATTTTCATCTGTGCTCAAGTGCGGCATCCCTAATCGGCGCTGACTTCCTCCAGCATTTCAAACTCCTGGTGGATCTTGACAAGCGACGCTTATGCGACCAGGCCACACTGCTTTCTGTTCTTGCCAAACAGGTTGCCCTTCCGGACGCCTCGAACTCTGCACTTTCCCTCGTTCCCCCTAATTCCATGTACCAGTGCCTTTTCCAGCGATATCCAGGAATTCTTCAACCGATGCAGATGGGTGATACCATTAAGCACACCATTACCCATCACATTACAACAAAGGTCCCCCTGTGTTTGCAAAACCCAGACGTCTTGCCCCGGACAAACTGAAAGCTGCCAAATCGGAATTCCAGCTTATGATGGATCTTGGGATAATAAGACCTTCCAAAGCAGTTGGTCCTCTCCCCTACACCTGGTCCAGAAGAAGTCAGGAGACTGGAGACCATGTGGGGATTACCGGTTTTTGAATTCGACAACCATCCCGGACCGATATCCGGTACCAAATGTCCAAGACTTTACTTCTCTTCTCCACGGCAAATCTATCTTCAGTAAAATAGATCTCGTTAAGGCTTTCCACCACATTCCCGTAGAGCCTTCGGATATTCCAAGACTGCAGTTTGTACACCATTTGGGTTATTCGAATTTTTGAAGATGCCGTTCGGGCTACGGAATGCTGCGCAAACCTTTCAGAGGTTTATAGATGAGGTCACCAGAGGCTTAGACTTTGTTTATGCCTACATCGATGATTTGCTTGTGGCCAGCTCAACGGAAGAGGAACATAAGGAACATCTTTCACTCCTCTTCAACGTTTAGAACAATACGGTGTTACTATTAATGCATCTAATGTGTGTTTGCACAGCCAACCTTGGAATTTTCTTGGTCACACGATTTCGCAGCACGGAATTACCCCCCTTCAGGACAAGTGTGAAGTGATAAAAAATTACCCTATGCCAATAATCAGCGTGAGTTACGGCGGTTTCTAGGTTTGGTAAATTATTACCACAAGTTCATTAAAAACTGTGCCAGTGTTCTTGCTCCTCTACACGCTATGATCACACACAAACGCAAGGTAACGAAATTGGTTTGGTGTAGCGATAGTTTACAGGCGTTCGACAATGCCAAAAATGCTATCAATAGTGCATTGTCTCTGTCATTTCCTATCAGTGATGCCCCCCTAACTCTGACGGTCGATGCATCAGATGTTGCGATCGGTGGAGTGTTGGACACACCATTAACGGTCAACAAGCACCCATCGCGTTTTACTCGAAAAAGCTGCAGCCAGCCCAAACGCGTTATAGTGCTTTCGGACGTGAACTTCTTGCTATTTACTTAAACGTGAAGCATTTTCAACATTTCCTTGAAGGCCGAGAGTTTTGTGTGTTTTTACCGACCACAAACCTTGGTCACTGTCTTCAATAAAAACAGCTGTAACCACTCTCCCAGAGTCATCAGGCAACTCGATTATATCTCGCATTTACCACAGATATCCGCCACATCAAAGGTGTCTTGAACACTTCCAGCGGATGCACTCTCAAGAATAGAGATTACTTCTGTTACCCTCAGCTCTACACTGTGGAATGCTATTGCACAGGATCAAGATAAGGATACGGAACTACAAGACCTGCTCAGAGAAGACTCCACTCACTCACTTTCCCTCAAGAAAATGAGTATGCCAGGATTGTCTGTGCCCCTCTATTGCGACGTATCAACAGCTGCTATTCGCCCTTATGTCCCTCCATGTCACAGAAAAGCAGTCTTCACGGATCTTCATAACCCTCCCATCCTGGTATCCGTGCTTCGCAACACCTGGTTACCTCTCGCTTTGTTTGGCCCTCGATGCGGAAGGATTCAAATTGGACCAAACGTGCCTTGCCTGCCAGCGTGCCAAAGTCCAAAGGCACACCAGGTCCCCCTTTGACGCATTTCCGCCCCCATCCCAGCGATTTGAAGTAATTCATGTAGACATTGTTGGCCCTCTTCCAGTGATTCAAGGCCACGTTATCTGCTCACCTGTCTCGACCGCTTTCCAGATGCCTAAGCCATCCCACTTCCTGATATCCAAGCGGACACTGTTGCAAGAGCCTTTCTTCATGGATGGGTATCAAGATTTGGATTGCCGACAAAAGTCATCACTGACCAAGGTCGCCAATTTGAGTCTTCGCTTTGGAAGAAGTTTACCAGCTTGTTGGGTACAGTACATGCGCATACCTGTGCGTATCATCCGCAAGCTAACGGCCTCGTCGAACGCTTCCATCGCCAGCTGAAGTCATCCCTTATGTGTCACGAAGACTCCCATTGGATGGATAAGCTTCCACCGTGTTGCTTGGTATTCGCTCTGCATTTAAGAGTGATCTGAAGACTACAGCGGCTGAACTAGTCTATGGAACAACACTGCGGCTACCAGGTGGCTACTTCACTGCAGGGGATAAGTCATGTGATCCTACGGAATTCGCTCAACACTTTCCTCTTACATGCAGTCCCCAGCCTGTTCCCCCTCGATTGACTAGCCAACAGAAAATCTTTGTTTCCCCAGCCCTCCAGTCTTGCACCCACGTTTTCGTTCGTGTACCTGTCCCAAAACGGCCTCTCCAATGTCCATATGACGGACCCTATGAAGTTCTCCGACGTACGCGCAAATCATTTCTCATCCAGCGCGGTTCCCAAGGTCGACAAGGTTTCTATCGATCGTCTTAAGCCTGCGTTTTTGGAATCAACCTTAATGAGGTACATGTAGCTACCAAAAGGTCAGAGGAATCAGTGTCGTTCGGAACTCTTTGAACTTCCTCTCTGGTGGGGGAGTGTGTAGTGAATACTCTTATTTTAGTTTCAAGATAATGTTAATTTTACCGTCTTGATTTCGGAATAGTTATAAATTCATTTTAAATTAGTTTACCCCATTATAATTCAATTGTGAACCATTAATACTAATTTTATGTATACTATATTTTATGTTGTATGTAAACATAATTAATTATATATCACAATTGTCAGTTAATTATTTATATTCAAATATTTATTTTAATCTAATACCATGTCCATTTGCAATAAATAATAGAAAACCAAAGGTTATATTTTTCCACCTTTGGTACTGTCGCAGTTTCGCCTAACGGACTCAATACGGCTAGTGAGATAATCACTGGTTGGCACTTAACTAGCGCAGTGCTTATGGCTACATCATCCAGGTTAACCTATACCGGATAGATGCGCTACGGTCCCAAGCCGTAGCTTGCCTAGGCCGACGACGACGACGTAAACAACACATGTAACCGTTCACGCATTTCTACTCGTCTTGACACATTTCTACTCGTTTTTCTCGTTCAATTCTGTTATATTTTATTTCCCTATGAGAATGGACTTTTGTTACACCCTGTGTATATATATATATATATAATATATATATATATATATATATATTAGTGATGTAGCGGATGTCATTTTTTTCACATCCGCGGATGCGGATGCGGATGTCTACATTTTCGTTATTTTTTAGGATATATTCGAGATTTGTTGTGTTTAACGTATATAATAAGTTATTATAGAGAGAGCTGTAGCTATAATGTAGTATAATTGATTAATTGTACAATAAATTGCTGTACTTTTCTCTGAACATATAAAATAATATCAAGCATCTAACTAATATAGAAATCAATCAGTGAATTCGTCTGCAAATAAATTCGTTATATTTTGTTGAGTTTCAGCCACAATTAGAAACCATAATTGTGTTACCAGGATGCGGGACGTGAACCCAACTCAAATGCACCCCACCGACCTCTTTCCCCAACCTCCTCCTCCTCCACCCTTATAGAAAGAGATCTTTAATTAGCTTGATAACTATTTATATTAAGTTTAAAGTTTTATTAGGCATATTTATAAATGAGTAATTAAAATAAAGTAAACTAAGATGTTCATCGTTTAATGTTCAAACTTAATTATAGGAAGGTTTTGCTTAAGGAACATTAATTTTTCTGCCTTTTCTGCTGCCAGTCTGTTTCTCTTTCATCATATATTAATCCAGCACTGCTAAATAATCTCTCGCTTGGTACGTTTGTTGGAGGACAGGCTAAATGTTTCCTTGCAAGTTTACTCAAGTATGGATAGATATTCTGCGTATTTTTCCACCAACTAATAGGATTGTCACATGCAGCCAGGCGTTTTTCTTGGTGATAGCTCTCGATCATTTTTACTACATCTTTTGACATCGCGTAGGTCTCGTCATTGCTGCTTGACTCAAGAAACTGAGAGAGAGATTCTGTGATAGATTTGCTTGTTGAAGGTGTTGGTTCTGTCACTGAAACTTTTATTCTTTTGGTGGGTGGCGAAGCGACAGATTCAAGAGATTGAAGCTCTTCAACTGCTTTGCCAAGTGATGATTTAACTCGTTCTAATGTACTAGGTGAAAATAACTTAGCTTTGTAACGTGGATCTAAGTAGGTTGCAAGAGAGTAACTTCATACAAGAACAGCCTCTCGTCTTGTCGCTTGCATCACTTTTGCGCACAATGAACTAGTTCTATTAATATAGTAGAATTTGATAATTTCCGCTTATTAATGACGTTTTATCTCAACGGTCCACATCCGCACGACATCCGCAGTCCAAAGTGCGGATGCGGACGCGGACGCGGATGCGAGAAAATGTGCGGATGTTCCGCGGATGCGGATGTGACCTACATCACTAATTATATATATATATATAATATATATATATATATATAATATATATATATATATATATCTATATATATTACTTTCATCAACGTTTACGACACTATTTGTTTGCCAGTGTAAGAAGGCTACAAAAAGGAATGCTTCACTGTTTTACAAGGCACAGATCCGCCCATACAATCATTTAGATTATGAGCAGCTCGCGGCATCATTGTACATAATAGAGAGAGAGCGCGATTCAATATATAGTTTGAAAAATGTGTCCTGCAAAAGGCAAATCTCTTTTGTGTGCATAATAATAAACCTTAAAAAGAACAGGACAAGAATAACATAAAAAACGCTGTAAGCGTTAAAAATTCAAAGTTAAAAAAATATCGTACATATTTAGCGGCAGCTTTTAACATGTACAATGTACATTGAGTCTAGAATTTTCATCAAAATGTGGGAAATTCTAAGTGCCCTCAGGTGATAACAGTATTTTCAGCAAATTTCGATGTTTGATGAAATACTTTTGGGGAAACTGATTCCTTGAAAATAATTTAATCGAAGTGCGTGGGAGCTATCTATTCGAGGAAATATCATTTAAATACCATTTCAGTTCATTTTTATTAACCGTTTGTAATTATATGCATATCAATTTTATGTTAACTAATCAGGAACAAAATACGAAACCAACTTAAGTTTTACAGGGTGCTTCAAAAGCCAGGAATCAAACTATACAGGGTGATGCATAAGTGTGCTTCATAAATGGCAGGGTATATTCTTGAGACACACGTAAAGAAAACAACGAAAAATCTAGTAAAAAAACTCGTTCCCAAAACTTACCAACCAAAAATGTGGGGACAGTCGTCTTTGATTTCAATCCAATTAAGGATTGTCACTGGATGATAGTTTGTAAGTCTTAATGTACTCACCATCAGCAACGACAACATTCATCAGTCTTTTTTCTCCAATGGTCAATCGCTGATTCGAGTAGTTTTGGCTGCTTACACACGTAGTACTTATTTTTCTTACTAATTATGTTGAATTTCACTTCCTGAAGCCTTATCTTTTTATCTAATTTCTTAACTTAACCGCAATATATTCATTATTATGCGTACAAAGACAAATATATGTGAATTTTTATGCCTTTACGGGACTCTAATTCCTTTCCCAACGATCCCCAATACCCAGCGTTTCAGTATTCTTCCCACGACGCCACTCCCGGAGTTATTGTTTTTTCTGGGGGTGGGAGTCATATTTATTATTTACTGTTTTTCTCTGTATTACAGTTTTTATTAAATAAAGATGAACTGGGTCTCAAATGAAGTTGTTTCTGGGATCAAAATAACCAAATACTGAACAATTTGATGGAATTTGTAAAATTGTTGAATAAAACACATTTAGTTTATAGTCCAGTGGTTCCCAACCTTTTTCTAATCCAGCTTCATTACCCCAATTATTAGATATTTTCTATAACTTCTGGATATTTACAATATTATTTTTTTTATAACTTCTTGATCGCGTCATTACCCCACAAAATAGTTGTCATTACCCCTGTGGGGTAATTTACTCTAGGTTGGGAACCACTGGTTTATACACTTCGATAAATTAACGTCGAAATTATGAATACATTTTTTTAAATATGCACATTACAGAATTTTTTTCTATCAAAGGAAATATGTCGCGGCATGAATGTCTGTTAAAATAATTTGAACGATATAGAATTTCTTTCGTAAAATTTATTAGTTACCACCTGAAATTTTATTTTATTAACACAGAGACGCCAATTAGGATAATTCTCTACAACTTTTTTTTAACATCTTTTTTACCAGTTCAAATTTCTTTCATAAAGCAGTTTCATCACCTTAATTTCTTACTGACAAAATAAGTAAAAGAGAAAGTAAAGATTCCGCCTAAAGAAGTTTACAAAAAAGATTCTGTTCTCATTGAATCCTGTCGGCTGACTTGACTCGGTGTCAAAAATTGATCCGTTTACCTCCCAGACGGAGAGTTAAAGGAGATAAAAAAAAAAGGCTTGGTGTATGTACGTTGCAGGGGGTTTTAGCAAATGTTCTTCGTTTCGTTTTCTTAACGGATAATGGACCTTTTTTTAATGCATTCTTTTAATTCTTTTAATAGTTCTTCCTGACATAATTTGCGTCTAACCGCAAATTGGGGGGGGCCAACTTTGACATTTGTAGTTTTGTGAGTTATCTATTCCTCTGATAGTTAATATCATATTCTGATAGCTAATTGATGCTCTCCCAAGTGCGTTCTTATCACCGATCGGTCTTATTTCATCCCGTTTCTTCATTAGTTTTTGAACACCTGTTTTAGAAACCTCGCATTTTCACTAATTTTCCTTTGACTGCATATAGCCTGTTTCATATAACGTCGTAGAAAATTTTGTACTTTCGTACTTGGGAGTAGTAGTAATAATAATCACTGAAGAAACTAGTACAGCACAGCGCTCAAGCCAACTAATGCGGGTCATTGCTCTAACTCCTGTAAATTATTATTACCACCATCATCGGGATTCGAACCCTCGACCTCAGTGTCTTAATTTCAGTTAAAGGGAAATGGTGTTACCTACTGAGCAACTACGTGCGCTAGCGTACCTGGCGGTAGAACATCGTTTTCGTGCATCAATAAGAAAATTGGATACAATAGTATTGCATAACAACGAATATTTACTTTTAGAAAAACCTTTAAAGGTGTGCGTTCATGCATTCACGGAAGAATATTGATGAATTACTATATACAGGGTGTTTCACAACCGGTCTGCCATACTTTGGGGTGGGGTGGGGGGGGGTGATATCGAGTAAAAAGGTTAATACAACATAGATGTATTTCCAACCGTTGCGGATCTACGGACGTTTTAAGGTGCACGGAAAAAATAATACGAGCGTATCAATCTGATGTGTTTATTAACACATTTTATGAGACACATTGGTCGTGCTTGTCCAATATCGTGGTCCCCGAGATCTCCGGACCTAACCCCGTTAGATTTCTTTTTGGGGCCTTATGAAAGAGATGGTCTCCAAGATCAAAGTACAAACGAGAGAGGAACTCTTGCGTCGGATTATGGATGCCGTTGCTTACATACGAGAACACCCCGAAATGATTCAATGGGCAGTGGACTCTTGTTTGGAACGAGCAAGGTTGTGCATAGAAAACCGAGGCGGACATTTTGAACATTTATAAGGCGTATCTCATAAAATGTAGCAATAAATACATCAGATTAATACTCTCATTTATTTTTTCCGTGCACCTTAAAACGTCCGTAGCTCCGCAACGATTGGAAATAGCACTATGTTGTATTACCTTTTTTATTCAATATTATCCCCTAAATCACCCTCCAAGGTATGGCAGACCGGTTGTGAAACACCCTGTGTGTGTGTGTGTGTGTGTGTGTATATATAATATATATATATATATCTATATATATATATATATATATATATACAGGGCGTCCCAAACAAATGTATACACACTTTAAATAATTATAAAGGCAGTGTTTATTAAAATACATTTCATTTTCAAAATCTAATAGAATCTACAGACATTATTTAATTGTTTTGTCAACGCCTGTTTTCAAACTGACGTCCGTTCTGGTCCAGGCACT
>JAJOZX010000222.1:1200000-1277500 GCA_023014485.1 Bathynomus jamesi | reverse complement strand
GATGTTGACAAATTCAGTTATCTGCTTAATTATTTAAAGGGCCCAGCCCTAAAACTGGTTGATGCCTTACCGGCAATAGGCAGTTCATATAAAATAGCTCTCAAATTACTAGAAAGAAATTTCCTAAATAAAAAGAAATAGTAAATGATTTAGCAATAAAATTAAAAAATATAAAACCAGCCAAGGATAACCATCAGGATCTGTACAATTTCTATTGTGAAATTGAATGCATGTTAGGTCATCTACAAAATAATGACATAGATCTAGAGAAATCAGCATGGTTTATCCAAGCCATAATATTTGATTGTTTACCTACCCAAATTAGGGATATTTTCCAAAGAATAACGGGAAATACATACCCTACCCTTGGTGAAATAAGGAATGAATTTCCAAATGTTTTGTCAATGTACAAATCTTCAAAGATTGATTCACAAACAAAGATTGATTCACAAATAAACCAAACAAAGATTGATTCACAAACAAAAGAAACAAACAAAACCAAAGCCACAACCAACAACAAAAAGACAAATCAGAACAAAAAGTGATAGGTCTAACTCCTACACTACAAAATTTTAATGTTACGACAGAATTTGTACGTAAGTGTAAATTTTGTTCGGCTGATGATCACAATAGCACACGATGTACTAAATATGTAGACTTAGAATCCCGGATAAACAGGTGTTCTCAGTTAAACCTTTGTACTAAATGCACAGCTGCAGGACATACTAACAAAGACTGCAAAACAAAAATAAGATTCAAATGTGTTAATTGTGGAAGTTTAAATCATGTCTCTTGTCTTTGTGATTCATTTAAAAATTCAAATAAACAAAACCTAAAGAAAAATGAAAAAACATTTAATGGACATATATCAATAAATAATGTCAATAAAAATTCTAGTGTACTCCTACCTACAATAACCTTGGATTTAAAAAATAAAAAGGTGGGACAACTCCTATAAGATGTCTAATAGATTCTTGTTCCCAACAAACATTTGTAGATCAATCATTAGTTAATCAATTAGGCCTACAAACTCATAAAAATGAACAAGAATTGTGTATAACATTATTTGTCAAAGAAAATGAACAGAAAGAAAAATATAGTACAGTCAATTTAGATCTGGATATACCCACAGAGAATAAAACAACAAACATAGAAGCAGTAGTCATCGAACAAGTTGGTCAACAAAAATGTAAAATACCAAATTTAAACAAGTAACACAACAACTTGAAAAGCAATATAAAATTGCAGATAGAAATTTAAATGATGATACAATAGATAATGTTCAAATGTTAATTGGAGCTGATTATATTCACTTAATTCAGAAGGGCATAGTCAGAATAGGAGATGGGATTGCTCTAGATACTCACTGGGGTATAGCTCCACTGGGACACATAGATAAATATAAATAACAATGAAAAATAAAAATATATGACTAACAAACTTGCCCTATTATGACAAGGTCTTACACAACTCAAATAATGACATAAATACTGAAATATTAAATAAATCATTAACAACTGAAGAATTAGATAAAGGTGTACAACAGCTCTGGCTATTAGAGTCAGTGGGGGTGCAAGATGGTGATCATACAGATGAAAATCAATTAATGGCTGAAAATTTTGAAAACCATCATGTATGAAAATGGCCATTATTCAATTGAACTACCTTGGAAGATCAATAGTCCAAAATTAAATGATAATCTAAAGGTAGCTAAAGGTCATCTCTATAATTTGATGAAAAGATTAAAAAATGACAAGAGAATTAAAATGTATGATGATGTTTTCAAGGACCAGTTAGAAAAAGGCTTCATTGAAGAAGTTAAAGATCACCCCTTTAAAAAAGACAACTGCCATTATCTTACTCACACAGGAGTCTATAGAAAGGATGCACCCACAACAAAACTTAGAGTTGTGTATAACTGTAGTCTTAAAGATGGCAATAAGCATAGCTTGAATGACTGTCTCATAGAGGGGCCTAATCTTATTTCAGACCTTGTAAAAATCCTTCTAAGATTTAGATTAGATGACTATGCAGTTCAAAGTGATATAAGCAAAGCTTTTTGAGAATTCATCTGAAAAATGACTATGACAAAGATCAACTAAGATTCTTGTGGTTTAATGATCCATATAACTTAAATAAAGGGTTTAAAACATTTAAATTTAATGTGGTTTGTTTGGAGCAAATGCAAGTCCTAGTTTACTGGCTTTAACCATCAAACATCACTTAAATTTGTATGATGAAAATGATTTAACTGTTCAGTTCTTGAAAGATCACTTCTATGTAGATAACCTTGTAAGATCAACCAAAACAGAGTCAGAATTAAATGAAGTTTACATAAAAGCAGATAAAATAATGAAAGAAGGTAATTTTGAATTAAGAGAGTGGATCACAAATAATGAGAGACTAAATCAAAAAATAAAATCAGAAGACAAAGGATTGACAGAACCAACAAACAGGGTGAAAACATTAGGCATGATCTGGGATTTGAACTCAGATTCTAAAGTTCATGACTCACTCTGCACAAAAGGCTACACCTTAGATACAACAGCTAACACAAAAAGAAAGATCTTATCCGAAAGTTCAAAAATATTTGATCCTATGGGTTTACTCCTTCCTTCTACTATCAGATCCAGGGTTCTTTTACAAGAATTTTGGAAACAGAAAGTAGACTGGGATGATCCTATAACCAATAAACAACAAGATAGCTGGAAAAGGTTAGCTAAAGATCTCAATAAACTACAAAACATAAATATTCCCAGAGTTTGTGGACACAGAGATACACCTCAAACTTTGCATGTATTGGCGATGCCAGTGAAAAGGTGTATGGCTGTTGCGCTTACCTTGTAGGTGAGGATGGCAGCCATTTGATCTATGCCAAGGGGAAAGTAACACCCTTAAAACAAAAGAAAACTATTCCTCAGCTTGAACTACTTGCAGGTTATCTAGCTGTAAAAATAACAGTATTTCTCCATGAAGTCTATCATGATGTAAACATCACAACTACATATATTTGGCTTGACAGTCAAATCTGCTTGGCATGGATCAACTCTGATGAGTTAAACTCAAAAAACATCTTTGTCCGTAACAGATTAAGAGACATTAAAGAAGCTAGACAAAATTTGGACATAACCTTCAGATACATTCTAACAAAACAAAATCCTGCAGACTTTCTTACAAGAGGATTATCCTGTAAACTACTAAAATCCAACAAAAATTGGTTTCATGGACCTGAATTCATTCAGGATGAAACAATGTGGCCAGCAGAACAAATTAATGTAAAGCTTAACATGATAACCACAAATAAAGTTGAGCCACTATTAGATTATAACAATTATTCTGACTTTGGCAAACTTGTAAAGGTAACATCTTACTGTCTCAGATTCATTCACAACTGTTTAAAGAAAATAAATAAACAAAGAAATAATGATAATGAAATGTATATAAGTCTAGCTACCAAATATTGGATTAACCACATACTGTACAACAAACAGAATACAAAAATGAAATAGATTTTCTAACAATTGGTAAACAAATGAACAAAGTACCCTCTGTGGTAATAAACTTGAATCTTTACATTGACAAAGATGGCTTATTAAGATGTAAGGGTAGATTAAACAAATCACAAATCACATATAACAGTAAACAACCCCTTCTTCTTCCTAGGTTCCATCACATTACAACCCTAATTATTAGAGAGAAACACAATGAACTTTATCACATGGGTGTTCCACACACATTAAATGCCATTAGAAAGTTGTATTGGATACCCAAAGGCAGAATGACTGTGAAGACAGTTTTGAATAACTGTGTCACCTGCAAAAGGATTCATTCCAGATCTTTCACCAATCCTCCTGATTTGCCAACAGAGAGAGTCACCTTTAATAGGCCTTTTGAAACAGTTGGCATAGACTATACAGGAAGTTTGATTGTTGGTCTGGGAACAACAGAACAAAAAATGTACATCATACTTTACACATGTTCATCTTCTAGAGCAGTCAGCTTAGACATAGTGAGTGATCTCTCCGCAGAATCATTTGTCTATAGCTTTAGAAGATTTTGTGCTAAGCATTCTGTACCCAAAATTGTTTGGACAGATATATGCAACATATTTCAAGGCTGGTGAAAACCAAATAAATGACATATCTACAAAATAAAATAAAATGGAAATACATCCCTGTTGCATCACCATGGTATGGAGCAATCTGGGAAAGGAATATCCAAACAATAAAGAATTGCCTAAAGAAATCAATAGGTAAAAAACAAATTGAATTCTTTGAACTTCTCACTCTCATTAGTGAAATTGAGAATGTTGTCAATAACAGACCTCTTACTTATGTAGGGGATAATATTAATGATGTAGAGCCTCTCACCCCAAATCATTTGATTAAGGGAGAAGTCATTAACCTACTACCTGATTACAATATCTCCTTGGATGATCCACCGTGGAGTGATAATAATCATGATTTGCAAAATAGATTATCACAAATAACAAATATAAAAACAAAATTTAAAAAGCAATGGAGTGATGAATACCTTGTTGGGTTGAGAGAAAGACATAAATATATACAAAACAAAGACTGGGTTAATGAAATCAGGGTAGGAGATGTAGTTCTAATTAGACAAAATACACCAAGAGTGTTGGCCATTAGGTAGAGTTTTAGAACTAAAAACTGGGGAAGATGGATTAACCAGGGTTGTAAAACTTAAAACTGCTTCAGGTGAAACTATAAGAGATGTATCACTCTTATACCCCCTAGAAGTAGGACCAACTACTGTTAACAAAAATCATCATGAAGATGAATCTATAATAGATTCTGATGATGATCAAAATTTGACCCAAACTATACCAAACCTAACCTGTTCAATAAATGATGTAACTAGTCCTACTACTACAATAACCTATACCACAAATAGTAGACCACAACGTTCAACTGCTCTACGAGCTAGGCAGATGTTACAACAAAAGATAAGGGCTGGAGTATTGTAATATTTCCTATGGAAAATAAATTAAAATGCAACACCCTTTCATTTTGGAAAGGGTGAGGACTTTATAAAATGCTACACTTTTTATATTAAAAAGTGAGGAAAAACAAAAATGGAATAACAAATAAAACATAAATGGAATAACAAATAAAACATAAATGGAATAACAAATAAAACATAAATTATAGGTAATCTAAGATGGGTTAACAAATATTAAAGAAAAAATTGGGTTTCACATGCAATTTTTCCTTTCTGGCTGGCCCCAATGTGTGGAAAATTTGGGAGTACCGAAATGGAAGACCCACCTAATCTTGGATAAGCCATATTGACATTAAAATAAATAATAACAATAAAAAATAACTCAGAAGGAGAACATGAACTCTTGCTGAGAAAAATTAAAAAGACACCAACGAAGAAACAAATATGGGATGAAAAGAAAAAAAAGATCCCATAGCTAGAAATAGCAACACCGTTTTGGGAAGAAGAAGAAAAAGATCGGCATAAGCTGAATAAGCAGAATAATAGGGAGGTCGAAAGAAAACGTAAGACGAAAGAAGCCGGAATAAAAATGTTCATTATTGGTGTCAAGAAATAAAATTTATATTAGTTTCAAGGTAAGAAGTTCATAAATTTCCCTTCGGTTATTAAATTTAGGTTAAATAAGCTGACATTTCAGCTGTAATTGTTTAACAAAAGAGTATGGAAGTCCTATTTATGGACAAATAGTTAGGCTGGTTCATCTTTGGCCTAGGTCTTCCATCTCCAACGTAGCCTAGGTTGTGTTTAGGCTACTCTGGTTGGAGCAGGACCCATTTTTTCCATAGTGAGCAATAACGTCCTCATATAATGAACTTCTTTTTCTTCACATGTATAAGCAGTGTAATATGTTAAGCATATGAACATAAGTAATCCACACTCTTAAGAATAAACAAAGCACTGGAAGAAATAGGTGAACCTTAACTTCAAAAGTAAAAACAAAAAACTAACACCAATTTCCTACAGCATCCTTTCAACCGACTTTATTTATACATAAACTGAATCTTCTTTTCTGAGAAGAAAAGTGAGCAATAACGTCATCATAGAAGGAACTTCTTTGCTTCAAGTCTATTAGCTCAGCCCTTTTTCTATCGAAAGCAAACTGAGACCACATAGCCTTTCCTGCCCTTGTGTCCCCCAGTAGCATGTGTTTATTCGTTTTAGGGCCGAGAAAGAACGTTCTACTGAAGCAGTGGTGCTTGGAATTGTTAAGATCAATTCTGCAAGTTTATAGACTTCTTTGAATCCGCAGCTGAGTTGATTCACTGTCATTATGTTCATTAGTTCATGAATATGTTTGCCCGAGAACTCTGAACTTGAATAGAGTACCATGAGTTCATTCTTGAGACGCACATACTCAAACAGTGTTCCATAAAAGTCTCTTACTTTGTTCAGTAGGTTATCTGGGAAGCTTACCTTGTACTCTTCATATTTTTCAGGCGCAAGAAGGTGAAAAAACTCTAATTTAGAGAGAGAAGAATATCTAGTGTGAATCTGATCAATGATGCTATTCATGATCTTGCAAAACAACTGGTGATAAGCATCTTTTCCGCCATTTTCTATCTCTCGTCTGCATCTTTTAGACTGTGGATCATGGAGCTCATCTTTTTCAGACACAACCGAAAGCCATAGCTCTTCAAAACTGTGATCCTTATCATATTTCAGTTGTTGTGTAACGTCACTTATTTTCTTACTACAGCACAGCACATCAAATGTTTCACTCTGTAATATATTGTACAAAACATCAGTATACCCAAACACTTTTGAAAAAATCTCAAGGAACAATATTGTTTGAAAATCTTCCAAGAATGACAAGAATCCCCGTGCTTTTACTACTGCATCCGTGTCCCAATCTACAGAATTTTCGATTACATCCTTGAAGAAATCAGTAAGACTGCTTCTGTAACTTTTTACAGTATTTACTAAACGAGATGTGAAGTTCCATCTCGTTGGAGCAACAGAGGGTAATCTTCTGGAAACAAATTCATTTAAAGCATGTATTCTTTTAGAAGACTGAAAAATAAGCAGCTACTCCACTCAGAATTTGGAAAAAGTGTTTGCACTGTTTGATACTGGAAAGGCTTTGCTGTAAAACTAGATTCAGCACATGAGCATAGCACTGCGTAAAAATGGCAAGAGGATAAGCTTCAATGACTTTTTTCTGCAAGCCATTTACATGTCCGCTCATTACACATGCTCCGTCATAAGTCAGTCCATCTAACTTGCTTTCGATCTGATATTCCTCAACTATGTTCACTACATGCTTAAACAGGCCACCAGAGGTTCTGTCGCTACTAACATCAGTAAATCCAATGAATCTTTCATATACTTTACCTTCATGAACAAAACGCAAAACTGTTGAGAGCTGTGATTTTGACGTAACATCTGAGGTTTCATCAAGCATTACAGAAAGAAATCTTGCTGAATCAATTTCTTTTTTTATATTGTCTTTCATTACAGAGGCTATAGCTTTGATTATGTCATTTTGCACAGTAGGAGAAGTTCCCTGAAACACAGTGGATGTATTTAAATGATTATCTAGAAAAGAATCATACTCCCGAAGCAATTCTAGAATTTCTATGTAATTTCCTCTGTTCACTGAAGTTGAAGTCTCATCGTGACCTCGCAGAGGAAGTTCTTGCTTAGCAAGATAGCATATTGCATCAATAAGCCGTTTTAGAATTTCTCCGTTCTTCTTTACTTGTTCATTGTGTCTGCTTACTTCATGTGCCTTTTGCTTATCAATTAATGTGTCAATTCTTTGCTTGCCAAACATTTTATGGCTAAGAAAAGACTTTACATGGCCTTGCGATCTCTCATGCTTCTGCTGAGCAGCAGACAGATGATTGAGATCAGAATATCCCTGTTTACTCCAGATATTACAGTATTCTCTTTTGAGAACAATAAACTGGCCAACAGAAAAGTTTAGAACGCTCTTCACAACTAGTCAGCTACTCAACAGATTTATACTGAGAAACTGAAAAATGCCTTGTATCATATATCCAGACTTTTTATCTTTGTGTTGACTAATCAAGTTTGGGAGTGCTGGACACTGGACATGGCCTTTCTTCCTCTAACACTTTCAACTTGTCCTCATAACTAAGTGTTGAAAAAGGAGTGCTTAATATACTTTGTACAGTGTTTGACATAGTTATGGAAGGGACAAAAAAGTAATATGTCAGTACTGGATAGAGAGACTTTCCCCCATGAGCTCTGACTGGAAACTGTCTGACCGTCTGTCTGACCGTCTGACGTGGCCATGGCAACATAGGCCCCGCCCACTTTACCATATATGGAAGGTGTTCTGTCCACAGACCGCACACTCTTCGCCCTGATCCCTCGCGCTCTCCCTTTTCCATTTGATTTGGCATGGAGTAAACATAAATTTATATTCCCATAGTAAGGGAGAAGAATATACAGGGTCCGAAAAAAAAAGGAGCATGACGAAAATTGCTCTCACGCCCGCATTTTTTGCCGGACCCTTAAATGTTATATATCTAGCTAAAGATAAAAGAGCCCAGAGTTGTATAAAACAAATTTCATCAAAATCGGTCATAAAATAAAGATTTTATGGCCACAAACGTGCAATGACTAAAAAAAGTGAATTTCCGCGTAAAAATTTAATGTTTCTCATTTTAAATTATCTTTTTCAGATGCCTAAATAATTTTAATCAATAAAAATGATAATATGCCCTTTTCTAAAGAAGATAAAAATTATAAAACATTATAGACTTGATAAAAATTATGGCGCAATAAAATTATTACAAGAGTAATTATTACATATTATTACAAATTATTACATATCGAACAATTTTTTTAGTCTTATAATTTCGTTTTCTTTGGAAATTGTAAAATTATATGACATGTTGTAGTAAAACTTTTATATTTTCTTTAATTTTTGACGTATTGACATGAAATTTGGTCCTAACAGTTTATTTGTTGCTTATTTGCCTAAAATAAGTTATTTGTCATTATGTGTAAAAATAAATGTACAGTAAACATTTTCGTCATGCTCCTTTTTTTTTTGCGGACCCTTGTAATAATTTTATTGCGCCATAATTTTTATCAAGTCTATAATGTTTTATTAATATTTTATCTTCTTTAGAAAAGGGCATATTATCATTTTTATTGATTAAAATTATTTAGGCATCTGAAAAAGATAACTTAAAATGAGAAACACATTAAATTTTTACGCGGAAATTCACTTTTTTTAGTCATTGCACGTTTGTGGCCATAAAATCTTTATTTTATGACCGATTTTGATGAAATATGTTTTATACAACTCTGGGCTCTTTTATCTTTAGCTAGATATATAACATTTAAGGGTCCGGCAAAAAATGCGGGCGTGAGAGCAATTTTCGTCATGCTCCTTTTTTTTTTGCGGAGCCGTTTTATATATATATATATATATATATCACCGCACCCCAATACTGAAATTTCGCACCTCAAACAAGCTCTAGGGACGCTTCTATCGCTCAGTACCAAAATTTTACCGAATGGTTGTGAAGACAATCCGAACAAGTGAATTGAAGTAGCTCATTTCTCATCTCGACTAGTGTAACAGTCGAACGCGGAATTAAGGGTTAGAAGGTCCTTGATGGAGTTCTGCCGGATCTCTGGGTTTGTCACGATACGCGCGAGTGTTTTAACTCGCGTAAAAATCTAAATCCATAAAAATCCAAAGGGGGTTAAGTCCGGTGATCGAAGTGGCCATGCTATCGGTCCACCACGACCTATTCAGCGCTCAAATCACATCGACATGAACGAGATTCATCAAAAGTTAACGTCACCCGATACGACAAGATTGCGTAATTGATTCATTATTCTTTGACGATAGTACCGTGAGTGGGTCGAATTATCTTAACAAACTACAGGCATTTTTTTCCTCATAATCTAAAGGCTATTGAAATTGATATGAGGAATATAATTTTTCAACGAGATGGTGCGCCTCCCCGCTAATGTCGTTGCTGTTCGGAACTTTCTAGATGCAACCTTTCTTCAGTGCCGTGGTGGACCGATAGCATGGTCATTGGCAACCTCGATCACCCGATTTAACAGCTTTAGATTTTTATCTATAGGGTATTGTTATATTATATATATATATATATATATATATATATATATATATATATATATATATATATATACATACACAAAGGTGGGCAGGACCGAACTCCAGGAACTCGGTCCTTTTTAAGGACCGTGAGCGGGAAAGTCGGTCCTTTTCTCAGTGAGGACGAAATGTGGAGCGACGGTCCATTTTTAAGCAATTCCGGACGGTCTTTTTTAGTGATTTTAGTGTGTTTAGTGATTATTTGAAGTTCTAAAGAAGATGGATCGTTTCCTCCAGAAGACTCAGAAAGAGACTGAGACTGAACTGAAACTTGTTTCAACACCTGAAGGAGACGAAGAATCTACTGATGTTAGTGCTTCAACTTCAAGTCAAGCAACTGGAGCTCCTAGCGGAAGAACTGAACCCGGCAATCCCTGGCCGTACCTGGACAAATACTTTGAATACCTGGGCCCCAAGGGTGAGCAGAACCTGGAGTACAAGTGCTTGCTGTGCCTGCCGAACAAGAACATCCTCTCGACAAGCAACAAGAGCCAAAACAACCTCAAGCGACATGTCTCCAGGCGCCACCCTCACGTCCAGAACCAGTTCGACCAGTGCATCAAGGACGGGGTGGAGCTCCAGAAAAAGAAGAAGCGGCGAGGAGACCCTCAGGAGCGCCCCGACGACAAGAGGCAGAGGACCATGGTTCAGCCGACTATACGGGAGGCCTCCTGGCAGCTGCGCTACACCCCAAGTTCAAATTGGGCTGGGTGAGGCTGGTGGAGGACGACGTCATGTATGACGTCGAGGAGATCAAGGCCAAGGTGAAGAAGCAGATGATGTCTACGGTGGAGAGGATTCTGGCAAGAGCGGACTCAGGCAAGGACACCAGCAGCAGCGAGGGTGAGAATGACCAGGACAATGACGACTTCTTTGAGGCTCTCTACGAGGGCGGGGAGAAGACGAAGGAGACCGGGACCAAGTTGGTGGAGACATTTCTCAGCGAGAGGCCTGTGAAACCCTTCATCTTCAACAAGGACTCGTTCCCAGCCCGGCGTTGAAGGACTTGGTCATCGAGTTTAACACGCCTATCCCATCCAGTGCCGCCGTGGAGAGGCTCTTCTCTTTGGGGAAGGACGTCCTCAAGCCGAAAAGGTCAGGGCTCAGTGACAGCCATTTTGAAATGCAGTCTTCTTGAAGGGAAACTCAAGCATTTAACTTAATAACTTTTTTTCATCATTTATGTATTGTATTAATTATAGTTTACGTTAATAAAATTAAAGATTTCCGGTGTCTTTAATTTCATTTTTCATTTTAACCAAATTTTTCACTTATATTATATATAAGGACCGAGGACCGAGTCGTTCCTAGGTCCTATCTTCAGAAAGGACCGATTTCCAAATTTGTAACTTATATTATATATAAGGACCGAGGACCGAGTCGTTCCTAGGTCCTATCTTCAGAAAGGACCGTGACCGGGACCGTCGGTCCAGTTTGAGGCAAGGACCGGGACCGTCGGTCCTTTTTGAGGCCCGGGTGCCCACCTTTATATATATAATATATATTATATATATATATATATAAAGGGTGATCCAGAGAAATGGGACCCAAAAGAAACCCCTGTAACTCTTAAAGTATAAGTCCTTTTATAAAATCATACGCATCATTCGAAAGAGGATAGTTACAAGTTTGTACAGGATTGTATAGGTTTTGACAATACAAGACAAGATAAGATACAAAACAAAATAAAAGTGTTAATTAAAACTAACCCTTCAAGATGACTGCATGGACTGTGGAACAGCTGCGTTTCATAACTGAGCAATATTATGAGCATGGAAGAAGTGTAGTTTCAGCTCTTAGAAGGTGATTTTGACATCTGAAAATTTGTCTTGAAAGATCTTTGAGCTGAAACTACACTTCTTCCATGCTCATAATATTGCTCAGTTATGAAACGCAGCTGTTCCACAGTCCATGCAGTCATCTTGAAGGGTTAGTTTTAACTAACACTTTTATTTTGTTTTGTATCTTGTCTTGTCTTGTATTGTCAAAACCTATACAATCCTGTACAAACTTGTAACTATCCTCTTTCGAATGATGCGTATGATTTTATAAAAGGACTTATACTTTAAGAGTTACAGGGGTTTCTTTTGGGTCCCATTTCTCTGGATCACCCTTTATATATTGTGAAAAAACTATATAGGGCTATGGGTTGATTGCCTGATACCCTCATCCGTTGGAAATTTCTAGCAGATTTCAGTGGAGAGTTAAGACAAAAGCCCTATATTTTTTCGTTAGAGAGTTATGTATATGTAGGTTTTCAAAGGACCTCTGTTTATTTGCCTTCGGTATTTGCGTTGCCTAATGGTAAAGAAAGGAATTGCCTTACATTATTATTTCGTTGGGCCTCGCTTCTGTTTCGATGTAGGGCGCGACGATCTTTCTCGATGTAGGGCCGTGGTACGATGGAGCTACACAATAAGTTGACTCGATGTAACTAATATAGGCAGTCACTATTTAAACACCTGAAGGAAAAGGCCTATCCTTCTTATAGTTATTAAGTTTTATATCAAGAGGATCTCACTCAGAACTTGTAGGAAGACGAAGCACATCTTCCTCGCTTAAAGCATCGCTGTCACTAAGCAAGCTCCGAGCGAGCCGCTATAATAATCGTTAGGAATCTGCTGATTCTTCAAAATTCGTTGACTCGTCTCACACGAAACAACAAATTTGGTTTTCTTGTTGCTACGCAGGCCCGATGCCCACATATGGGTTCCATGCACGCATGGCAACTATTTTCATTCCCAATAGGCCATGTCGCCAATCCCGAGGCAATTTTGTATAGATATTTAATTCAATTAATTACTAATTTATATTTAATTAAGAAATAAAGGAACCACATACGATACCATGTTGTAAGCGTGTACAGTTTTTCCATATATATACAGTGTGGTAAACAATGATTGCCCCCCCTGCACAGATGAAACTAATAGAGGTACAAAAAAACCTGATTGTTGCATCTTTTAGACAATTTAATTCTATGTCTAAACAAACCCACTCAATAGTTGGTATTGCCTCCTTGTGCTTGGCGGACGGCTTCAAGTCGGGAAGGGTAGGAGGTGAGGAGAGACTCGAAAAGGTCAGTGTCGTACTCAAGATTTCGAAGGATTGTTTCGATGTGCTGCTCCATGGTCCGGCGGCAGAATCTTTCAGGATCCATCCTGAAAGACCGAGTGGAATCCCTGATGCTTGCTGAACCACCAGCCACCCGATTCTGCCGCCGGACCATGGAGCAGCACATCGAAACAATCCTCCGAAATCTTGAGTACGACACTGACCTTTTCAAGTCTCTCCTCACCTCCTACCCTTCCCGACTTGAAGCCGTCCGCCAAGCACAAGGATGCAACACCAACTATTGAGTGGTTTTGTTTAGACGTAGAATTAAATTGTCTAAAAGATGCAACAATCAGTTTTTTGTACCTCTGTTAGTTTCATCTGTGCATGGGGGGGAACAATAATTGTTTGCCACCCCTTATATATATATATTACAACTCAGCAGTGGTGGGCACGCGCAACGATTTTTGTAGCTCCTCAGCCGCAACCGCAACTCTGCTGAAATAGTTGCGCCGCACGCGCAAGCGCAACCCTTTTCAAAAAGTTGCGCCGCAAGCGCAAGCGCAACCAAAATGTTGCGCCGCAACTTTTTGCGGCGCAACTGCCCACCTTTGCAACTCAGAATGGTCCCCTGAAAAACTTTTATGTTACATACAGACGGTGCGTGGCGCAAGGAACTCTTCTAGGAAAATTAAGTCCACTATAATTCGAATAAGTAATGGTAAATGACAAACACTATATTTTTTCTTTTCCATCATAAAAAAGAAAAACTATAGTATTTGTATTTTGGACTATAGTGGATTTAATTGTATGAGAGATAGAGAGAGAGAGAGAGAGAGAGAGAGAGAAAAAATTTTAAACGTAAATTACACAGGCCTGCGAATAAGAACTTTGTAAAAGTTGTTTTCTTATTTATAACTGATTTTATATAATTTAACTACACTGATTTCGAAGAAGGTGTCCATTTTTTTCTATCACGTAAGGATTTTCAATTTACATTAGGTACCTATTTCGCTTTGTTATACTAATTATAAATGCAAACAACTTTAAAAAGAAAGAAGACTATTAATGTTAATTATTTGCCTTGAGTTTTCTTGTGAGATGTATGCCTTTTAGTCTCGAATGTACGCGCTGTTCCTTTTCTTTTATGTAATAATTCTGGAGTATCCCGTTTCAACATCCAGCAGTAATCAGCCATCATGTTGATGTCCCACCTTTCCTGATAACTCTCCTCCATTTCTTTGATGTCCTCGTGAAACCAAGCATTTATAGGCAGTAGTTTTTAATCAAAATTTAATGAAAATTACTTACATATGTAATATGAAATATGGCATTTTGTGAAAAATCTGTAAGTGATGGCGAAAAATTAATATTATTTTCGGAATCAGTGTGCAAAAATTACTGTATAAGTGATAAAATATTTCGGACAACAAAACCATCGCAGGCCTGTGTTATTTGTTTCAAGTTCACTCGTAAGTTTTTAATTCTGTATTACTTTTGCCGTTTTTTTTTCTTTCAAACGAATTATATCTCAGTTCGTAAAACCAATAAATATCTTTCAAAAGTTTTTTTTTTTTTGTTTCTTTGAAGAAATTTAACAAAAAAATCTTTTTTTTTTTTTTTTTTTTGTCAAATAACAAATTCTTCTTCGATTAGTAATTTTATTCTTCTGAGACATTCTTACAATATTGAACGTCATTATTCATCAAAACATGAAGCTTTCTGTCTAAAATGGGATCGGAAGAAAAAATGGAATACATTAAAAAAATTTAAAAATATGTACAGAATGCCAGCAAGCAGAAAGGAAGTATTCTTAAGTTCTGTAGTTCAAACGAGATCTTAACACAAGCTAGTTTTGTTGCATCACTTGGGCTAGCCAGATATGGTAAACCTTTTACTGAAGGTGAATTTTTGAAGGAAATTTTCCTTGACTGTTCAGAAGAATTGTTCGCTGATTTTCATAACAAAAAGCAAATTCTAAGTAGAATAAAAGAAATGCCGTTATCTGCTAGGACCGTTCAGCGTCGTGTTGATGATATGTCTAAGGACGTTAATGAGCAGATTAAGACTGATTTACTTTCGAGTGATGTTATTAGCTTAGGTGTTGACGAAAGTACTGATATAAATAATATTGCTAGGCTGGCAATAGTTGTTCGCTATGCAACTATGCAACAATAAATTCTCCTACTGTTCATGAAGAGCTATGGCACTCTCACTGATGTTAGGCACTACGAAAGGTACTGACATCCTGAACACAGTCCTAGAATTCTTTAAGTTTGAAAATGGAAATGGCCTAACTTTGAAGAAAACAATATTTTCAGTGACAACAGATGGCGCACAAGCTATGTTAGGAAAAAACGCTGGATTTGTCAAGCTATTAGAAGAAGTAGGAAGACCTATACTTTCATTTCACTGTATTATTCATGAAGAAAATTTGTGCGCAAAAGCATCCTCGAAACAGTTAAGTGATGTAATGAGTGTTGTAGTTAAGATTACTAACATAATTGTCGGACATTCATCCTTGACTCACGGAAAGTTTAAAATTTTTTAGAGGAAATAGAATGTGAATATAAGGATTTATTGATGCACGCTGAAGTTCGCTGGTTAAGCAGAGGGAAAGTTCTGAATAGATTTTTGGCCTGCATCGATGCTATAGAAATTTTTCTAAATGAAATTGGCAAGAGTTTCCCTCAGCTTAAGGACAGAGATTGGATTTTAAAATTAAGGTTCTTAACAGATATTACAAATCATTTCAATGATTTTAATTTACGACTCCAAGGTAAAGCACATACTATCCTTAAAATTTACGAGGAATGGCAAAGTTTTTGTTTAAAGATTGCCGTATTTCGTGATGACATACATGAAAGGACAGTCAAATACTTTCCTTCACTGAATGCGCACGAAGAAATTAATGATGCCAATTTGAATATCTTATAAGCTACATTCATGCCATTAAAATGGAGTTAGAATTAAGATTTAAAAATCTTAAGACCTACTGTCCAGTGTTTTGCTTTATCATAAAGCCAAATGAAATACATGAGAATTTGCTGGAATTAAAATATTTCAACTTTCTTGGAATTAAAGATATGAAGATGGAGCTGATTGACCTTAGAAGTTCGTCTTTATGGACAGATAAATTCAAAAACTTAAGAACTAGCCTTGAGAAAACGGAAGAAAATCATTTACATATGATATCTACATGTTGGGCATCTCTTCCGTCCAAGTTTTCTTCTCTTAAGAAAATAGCTTTTGCTCTTCTTTCAGCATTTGGATCGAGTTATACACGTGAGCAGATATTTTTACAAATGAAATTCATAATAAATTCATCACGGAACAGAATCACTGCAGAAAACTCAACTTCATGCGTCTTACTAAAAACATACAACTTACTCCCCAAACATTTCGAAGCTTTCAAAGAAAATGAAGCAGTACCATAAAAGCCATTGATTTAGTTTAGTTCAGTTTTTACATTGAATTTTTTATTTTATTAAAGGTTTGTTTAAGTTAATTTGTCTTTAAATGAAATGAAGCAATACCATAAAAGTCACTGATTTACAGTTCAGTTTTTACATTGATTTTTTTTTATTTTATTAAAGGTTTGTTTAAGTTTATTTGTCTTTAATCGATATACCTATAAAAAACACCTTATAACTCGTAAGAAAATGTAAAAATAAATAATAGTAGTAAAACAATTTTGAGCACTGACCCATTATACGAGCGATATAAGACATAAGTGACCCATTATAAAAAAAGTTTGCCGACCACTGGTCTAAACCCCCGCCTATATTGCGGTTTTCTCTCAACATTCATAATTATATGATACTGTCGCTGGAAAGCGTGAGAGCTTTTCAATCTAGTTAAACCTGTCTAATTCACTTTTATATAAGACGGTTCATTAGAAAAAATTAAGAATTATTTTATTATTATTATTATTATTATTATTATTATTATTATTATTGTATATCATAAAGGTAAATACATATTTACCCAATAATTAAGTCATGTTTTTACGTATAGATTACACCGGTCTGCATGAAAATCGATTTCTTTATTTAGAGTTGTGATTCTGAAGCAGTTCGCTGCGCTGAATTAAAAAATGCTACCAGTTTTTTTCTATCACCCACAGTTTTAAAGTTATTAGCAAAACAATTTTGGGGCGTTTTGTAATTTTTTACCTTTTTCATCTTTAATTAATTTCGTTTTTTCATATTTTTCAGATAGATAATTCTAACATTACGTCTTTAAAATTTTAATAATGGATTCTAGAGGATGTACCCATAGTCCAGACATATTTTGTTATATTTGTGGTCGGTATGTTGTTGTAAAACAAAGGACAAATGTAACGACCTTCATTAAGAGAGCTTATCATGCTTATTTTGGAATTAAATTAGGAGATCAAGACAAAAGTTGGGCTCCACACAAGGTTTGTCTTACGTGTGTTGCGGCACTAAGGATTTGGAGCAAAGGTAAAAAAAAAGTTTGCCATTTGGGATCCATATGGTATGGCGCGAGCCTAGAAACCATACCGACGACTGCTACTTCTGTTCTTGCAATGTTAAAGGTTATAATGCGAAGAATAAAGAGAGCCTTCAATACCCAAGTCTTCCATCTGCAATAAGGCCGGTACCCCATGGTCCAGAAGTTCCTATTCCCCGCCCACCCGAGAGTCTGGATCAATACAATTCAGATTCTGATTCAGCTCCAAATCCAGACAATGATGATGTTTATGAACAGCCAACAGCTGACCGAGATCCTCCTAAACCATTAACCCAAGCCGAACTAAATGACTTAGTCAGGGATTTGAATCTGCCTAAGGACTCTGCAGAACTTTTGGGGTCTAGATTGCAGGAGAACAATTTATTGGCATCCGACACATACTTCGCTTGGTACAGAAATCGTGAGAAAGACTTCGTGCCTTTTTCGAAGAAGATGGTCCTTTGGTATTTTGCAAGGACATCACAGGATTAGTGTGCAAGCTAGGCATCGAATACCAAACCAGTAACTGGACGTTGTTTATAGATTCCTCTAAAACCAGTCTAAAAGGAGTGTTACTGCACAACGGTAACAAATATGCATCAATCCCAGTGGCCCATTCTACTCATTTAAAGAGACCTATGATAACATGAAACTGCTTCTGGAAAAAATTCAGTATCAAAATCACAGATGGATATTGTGTGGGGATCTCAAAGTCCTTTGCATGTTACTTGGGCAGCAATCAGGATACACTAAGATGCCATGTTTCATCTGCGAATGGGATAGTCGAGCACGTGACCAGCACTGGAAGAGGAAAACTTGGCGTCCTAGAGAGAATCTTACCCCAGGATCAAAGAACATTTTACATGAACATCTAGATGAACCAATAAAATCCTCCTACCACCCTTGCACATTAAGTTAGGCTTGATGAAGCAGTATGTCAAAGCATTGAATAGAGAAGGTGTGTTTCAAGTACATTTGTTCAATATCCAAAGATTAGCTACGAGAAAATAAAGGAAGGTGTTTTTTATAGGTCCTCAGAGTAGAAAGTTATTGACAGACGATCATTTCCTGAACACAATGACCAATAAAGAAAAAGAAGCATGGCTTGGTTTCAAAGATGTTGTTGAAAATTTCTTGGGAAACTACAAAAGCCAAAATTATGAAAGACTGGTGGAAAATATGCTTAAAAGTTTTGCGCCTTAGGCTGCAACATGAGCCTGAAAGTTCACTTCTTATTTTCGCATCATGACCGTTTTCCCGAAAATCTCGATGTCAGTGAGGAGCAAGGGGAACGATTTCACCAGGACATCAAAACCATGGAGAGAAGATATCAAGGAAGATGGCATACAAATATGATGGCGGATTACTGCTGGTGTCTGCAATGAGATCAGCCTAACGCACAGCATAAGAAAACATCAAAGAAGCACCGGTTTAGTCGTCATTAGTAAGATCTACCTTCGTAGTCTTAAGTCTTTGGAATAAGTCCTGAAATGTTTGCAAGTAAAGAAGGTAATATATTTTGTTTCTTTCAGTTATTTTTTAATTCTTTCATAAACAAGCAATATGCTTGTCCAAGAGCTAGGAGCTATTTAATTCTGCTTTAATTAGGTTTTACTCTATCACCTAAAGATTTCGTGCTACAAGGGGTGTTGTAATACCTCATCTGTCCCCAAATGTTAACCACCCATTGATGGGAGGGGAGAGTATTTTGCTGGGAACGGGACTGGTTGTTATATATATTTACCCTACATTATTATGTAAGCGTTACTGTAGTCTATAACAACAAAATTTATGGTTTAGCATGTGCAATCCAATGTTGGTCTCGATAAGATGGTTCACATTTGGGGATAAATGGGGGATTTATGACACACCCTGTAGTAAGAAAACCATACGTGATAGGGAAAAACTAACTATATATTTGAGATCAGCGCACTCAAATTATATAGAATCACCAACTAGTTTCTAAAAATCGATCGACAAGTTTTCAAATGTGTACTGGTGTTATCATTATAATGAAGGAAATTAATAAGTACTGCGTCAGTAATCAGGTGAAGGTATGGACATTGCAGAAATAAACGTGGATGATTTTTTT
This sequence comes from Bathynomus jamesi, assembly GCA_023014485.1. Taxonomy (NCBI): domain Eukaryota; kingdom Metazoa; phylum Arthropoda; class Malacostraca; order Isopoda; family Cirolanidae; genus Bathynomus; species Bathynomus jamesi. Next base: position 1,257,749 of record JAJOZX010000222.1, on the reverse strand, counting down.
TAAGACACGTGTAGAAACTTGCATATTAAAAAAAAACTGCTCACATAACTTGTTTTCAACTTAAATATTTTCAGGTGTAAATTTTTTCCATCAAATATCATAGAAATGTACAGGGTGTACATAAAGTCAGGATCTATTTTTGTGAAATAATTATTTTTTTCTATTTTTCTTTTCAGAAGCCCTTAGAATGAATACAGAAGAGCGTGTGGCAATAGTAATTTGGCGAATCGAGGGAAAGAAATACAATGACATCAGAGAGAAGTTTAGAAGGAGATTTCATAAGCCGGGGCCAATAGACAAGACAATACGAAAATTGGTGAACAAATTTAAACGAACGGGATCTGTAAATGATGAAGCAAGATCAGGACGACCGTGTATGTCAGATCTTGCCGTGAATGCAGTACGCGGAATTATCACTGAGGAGCCACGTACGTCCGTTCGTGCTGCATCACACAGACTCGGCCTCCCGACGTCATCTGTGCACAAAATTCTGAAAGTTAATTTGCAGAAGAAAAGCTATCATTTGCAGGTTTTACATGATTTACATGAGGAAGATTTCCCTCGACGAAGTGCTGTGTGTGCTGATCTCGTAGAACAAATCTGGAGTGATAATTTAATGGACAACATTCTCTTTAGTGATGAAGCCACTTTCCATACGTGTGGAAAAGTAAATCGCCATAACTGTCGAATTTGGGCAGATGAAAGACCGAATGATTTCGTCCAAAATTGGGAAAGAGACTCACCTAAAGTTAATGTCTGGATGGGTTTAACAAAATATAAGGTTTATGGTCCTTTTTTCTTTGCTGAAGCTACAGTTACGGGGCTTATTTATCTGGACATGTTGCAGCAATTCCTTGAACCTCAGCTGATTGGGGATAGGATTGTTAGTACTGTCGTCTATCAACATGATGGTGCTCCTTGTCACTATGCCAAAATTGTTCAGGATTATCTAAATGGACGTTTTCCAAATCGCTGGATCGGACGCGGAAGCAACAAAAGACCTTGGCCAGCGAGATCACCAGATTTAATCCCTTTAGATTTCTTTGCATGGGGCTTTATCAAATCGCACGTCTATCAGACGAAGATTACGAGTCTTGAAAACTTACGTACACGTATACGAACTGCTGCAGATAACATAACCCCGCAAATGCTCCAGAATGTGTTTAGAAATGCTGCGGAACGATTTGAGCTGTGCAGGGATACTGATGGGCGTCACGTCGAATCCTACTCTTAATTATTTAATAAATGTTACCACTTTATCATTTTATGATTGAATTCCATATAATTTCCAAGTGCTTCACAAAAATAGATCCTGACTTTATGTACACCCTGTATTACAAAAAAAAAAAATTGTTTTTTGAATTTTCACTTTCTAAATTTTATTTTCCTTTAATTTCCTAAAACAATACACATAATATATATATTATGCAGGAAGGAGGGGCCAAAGGCGATCGCCCGCAAAAACGCCCCCCATAGAAAGAGAAGAGAGCCAAAATACAAATATTATTTTTAATAATTTTTTTTAATTCTGAAAAGGTTGTGTAGTGTGTAAGATGCATGTATGTGTAGTATTGTGTACTGAGGAACAGAGGGAGAAGTGTGTGATTGAAAGCATGCTAGACTGCTTACAGGGGAGATGAGGCACGGAAAAAGATCAGCTAAGAACAGTGACAAGAGAAACGGGAGTTCCAGAGTTGTATACAAACAAATGATATGCGAACGCTTTGGTGTCAGCATCGAGGATTCGATGTGGCGATTATGGCGGCGATTGAAGCGGTGGGGTCGGTTGTAAAGGTTACACGACGGATGAAGTAGTTGCAGGCTTGCAACGGTGATAAAGTTCTTGTTGAACAAGAAGTGAGAATTGAAGGTCGAATGGATGGATGTTGAGTGAGGCGAAAGTTGAACGAAAGAGGTCGAGCGTTGAGGGATCGCCGTCGAGTGAGGCAGAGCGGACCATTGTGACCATTTTGCCCTTATACGTGATAATGACATTGAGTTAACCGTGATTTGGTGTGGTGTTTACATCCACTCCTCGCTTCCCGCCAGCCCATCACAACGTGCTTCAGTCACATGTCTTTCTGCTCTTCATAAAGTACATATTTGCACTTCTGGCTTCGCATATCTTCACATCTTGTGGTGAACACAAACTACTTAGTTGTATATTATACTGTAATATACAACTAAGTGTATATTACACTGTGTGTAGTGGCGGACAGCAGCGTCTGCACTACCCACCCAATCGTCAGGGTATACAAAGTTAACCGTGAAATCGGGCTATCTGTAATAACTGAGCAACAATACCTTTCAACCTTTCAAATATTCCGTGCGATGATTCCTCATTTCAAGAAGGTCATTCTTGTTGCCCCTCCTCTTGAGTTGGCCTGGTGAAGTAAAGGGTTGGTTTCTTGTGCTCTTCACTTCACATAGCCAACTACTCCCTGCTCATCTGGAATTGTTCTGAGGCAGGCGTCTAGTTTCTTTTGAAGATATCCACCACTACACCAGTCGTGTTCCTTAGTTTCTTGGGTAGCTGGTTGAACAGTATCGGTCCTCCCACAACAAAACTATTTTCCTTTAGGGTTGAGGATGTTCCCTGGCTAGCCTTTAATTGGGGAACACGACACATTCTTCCTTTTCTACTTTCCACCGTTGTTTGGGGGGTTATAGGGTTCAGAGTAAGATTAGGGGCTAGTTCCTCCATTAGTTTCCAAGTGTAAATAATGGTGTACCTCTCTCTTCTTCTTCTGTCCAGTGAGTATAAATTTAATTCATGTAACCTTTCCCATAATTTAGTTCTTTGCATTCATTGATCTTGGCTGTGAAGCTTCTCTGAATCCCTTCTAGTTGACTAATGAATTCTTTTTTATATGTGGATGTTAAAACCAAGCAATATTCCAATTTGGGTATGATCAGTGTTTTCAATAGAGAAATCATTATATTCCTATCCCTTCTTTTAAAGGGTCTCAGTATCTGTCTAGTTATTCAATTTGTTCTGTTTACTGCTGTTTTATTTTGTTTAAAATTTCGCATCATCAGTCATTACAACTCCTAAATCTTTTGTCTTAGAATTTCTCTGAATTTCCTGTCCATTTTGGGTATAGTATTCCATGGATTTTAGGTCCTCCTTTCTTCCGTACCTCAATAGTTAAAATTTTCGGTGTTAAATTTCATATTATTGCCTTCAGACCAATTGTGGATTATGTTCATGTCTATTTGTAGAGATCCTATATCTTCTGGGTTTCTTATTTTTCTACTATTTTTTTGTGTCATCGGCAAAGGATGTTACTGTGCTCTCATTAGTAACTTCATCACCTATATCGATTAGCATGATTATGAAAAGTAATGGAGCTGATACTGTTCCTTGTGGTGCTGAGCTTAGGGCCTCTGACTCTGATGAAGATATTCCTTGAACTGTAACGATTTGCTGCCGCTCACTAAGGAAATTATATACCCATTCTCCTACTTTTCCTGTTATTCCCATATATTTCAGTTTATGTGCTTGGCTCCATGGTCACACTTGTCGAACGCCTTGGCAAAGTCTGTGTATATCACATCATAGTTTTCTTTATTTTCAAGTGCATCAATAATGTTGTTATAGTGTTCCATTAGTTGTGATAGGCATGATCTTCCTGACCGGAATCCATGTTGGTTATCATTTAATTTTTTTCAGCTCCCAAAAAATCATAGATTTTTTTCTAACTATTCTTTCAAATATATTGGTGAGATGAGATTTAAGCGACACTGGCCTATAGTTTTTGGCCTCGGATCGATCTCCTCCTTTATATACTGGAACTATGTTGGCTCTCTTCAGGGTACTCGGCATTTCTCCCGTGTTGAGTGATCGTCTCCATATCCAATATAGGGGCTTAGTGATTGCATTCTTGCAGTTTTTGATCAGTGTGGCATTCCATTTCTCCGATCCTGCCGCCGAATATGTTTTTAGTTTCCCTATAGCTTGTGTAATATCATCTGTTGTAAAGTCGAAGTCCGTTATACTTTCCCCTTGTACGACCACTTCTTCAAAGAACGCGTTTCTATCGCATATTAGTTTATTAGTTTTGGGGATATTGAAAGATGATTCATACTGAGCTCTTAATATTTCAGATACTTCTTTTAGATCATCGGTTAAAACAGTGTTTTTATTCTTCAAAGATCCGATAGTCGTGTGATTTTTCGACTTCTCTTTTGCAAAATTATAGAAATACTTTGACTTATAGTAGACATGTTAAGTGCACAAAATAGGGTGTCCACTTCAAATCATGATGCAAAGGTCCCCTTTGGTATGGAAGTTCCTTAGGGCCATAGGAAAGAATTTATCCAAAGACACAAGTTGTATCTATGCCTAGACATGCTTAATTTTATGCCTAATCAGCATAAATTATGTAATGACTGTATTTCTAATTTTTGAACCACTTAACTTAGAAACATGTGCGATGACTCGTTTTCAGCTAAATTCAGCATGAGAAATCCATTTCTGAGGTTATTAAATATGGCCGCTGGCCACCATGTTGAAATTGGAGATTTTCCGCAGTTTCCAAACTGACGGAGTGAGATACCCCAAAATAACCTGAAACCTCGAAATAACCTCAGAAATGGCTTTCTCATGCTGAATTTAGCTGAAAACGAGTCATCACACACGTTTCTAAGATCTGTGACTTTTAGAAATTCAATTTCATGTTTGAGTCACAATGATTAATCCGAAATGAGTGACTCTAAAAGCACGCCAGCCATCATGAACACTCGCGCCTGGAGCTTATGCTTCATATGTCAGTCAGACAAAAGCTATGAACAGACTAAGAATCCTTCATCATCTGTGAAATTGAGAAACAGACCTGAAAGACTTTCAGCCCCTTATAAAGAAGTTACGGACAACATCCAGGAGCTCAAGGAATTAGGGGAGTTGCCTGACTTTGTAGTCGTAGATGACATTGGTGGCGGTGCTCAGAATGTAGTGCAGCTGATGATGTCCAATCAAGTAGTGTGGCACAAAGGTTGCAGGAATGCTGTCGACAATCAAAAAGTGCAGAGAGCGAGGAAAAAGCATCAAGGGCAAGAGTCAGTTAGCCCGGTGAAAACTCGCCGCATGAACAGTGGTGCCAGGTCCATCACACAGGCCTCACCCTCGCCCTCTACATCTTCGAGCGAACCAGTCGACACTCCATGCCTCTTCTGTGACGAAGTGGCCAACAAGAAAGAGCTGAGGAAGGCCTCCACTCTTGGCCTGGATAAGAAAGTCAATGATTGCGCTCAAGTGTTAGGTGAAAAACGTCTGTTGGCTTAACTTTCTGCGGGTGACATGGTCGCTATTAATGCCGTCTATCATCGTGCGTGCCTGACTCGGCTCTACAGGAAAGCGGCGACAGTCGGATGTGACACGACTGAGAGTCATACGACTCAGGTGATCTGAGCACATGTTCTCAACGAGTTACTTGATTTTATTGAAGATAATCGTGTTCCAGGGACGTCACTGGCAATGGCTGACTTGACGGCCCTCTATGACAAGTGCCTTGCCGCTCTCGGTTTTCCCTACATTAAATGCAATACAACACGCCTTCGAGAGGATATTGAACGCATGATTCCTGACATCAAGGCGATACCAATGAATCGTTGCTGGTCTCTTGTTTTCGCCGACGACCTAAGCAAAGCTGTAGTTGATATAGAAAACAATACATCAACTGAAGTCTCCATCCTCCACAAAGCAGCCAAGCTCCTCCGGCGAGACTATCTCCACATGAAGCAGGCTTTCACAGGCTCCTTCTCAACCTCATGTGAAGCTGAATCCATCCCGCTCACGTTGAGATCATTCTTGCACATGCTTCTTGATGGACCAGGTATCGATGAGCCGGCTCCTGATTCTGAGAAGTCCAAGGTTGCAACATCTATCGGGCAGCAGATCATCTTCAACTCTGTTGGACGCAGATCCAAGAAACCTGGGAGTGTTCCTCGTCACATCAAGGAGAGGGAAACACCAGCATTGCTGTATCTGTCTATGAAACTACATCTTCAAACTGGCCATGAATCTCTAATCGATGCTATGCATCAACGAGGACTGCGCGTCTCGTACGACCGTTTGAGAGTGTTGAGCAGACATCGCGAATTCAGTCATTGGTCACTGGGAGCAGGTCAGTGTGGTAGTGCCACCTCAGACTGTAAAGGGCGTGTTCACCACAGGCGGTTTTGGCAACATCGACCACAACCCTTCTTCTACGACGGCAAAATCAGCCCTCCATGGAACATGTATCAGCATTCAGCAGCACTTCTCTTCAGACAGCCAACAAGTCAAGAATCTCGCCAACATTCTCAATCCAGCTGAGATGGGGAAGAAGGTTGTGAGGTCCTTGCCAGCTATCTACACGACCATGGATCTGGATGTCTCGCTGCCAAACGATGAGGTGCGGCACGTTCCTGCCCTGAAGACAGTCATCCTCTTCCGGCTTCGCGCTCTCTCACCAGCATCATTGAAGAAGGTTACGGGTGGTTGGAGCGAGTCAGAAGCCTTCTATCGAAACAGACCCTCAAAGCCGGTGAATGAATCTCATGAGCCGCGTACTATGCCAGCATCACAGAGCATCCTGCTATTCCCCCAGCCAAGTCATACATGCTGCCTCTGTTCACTGAATCTCCCAACAGCCCTACCATGTTTTGGCATGGGATGAAAGTCATCCTCCAGGTGATCAGCTACATCAATCCTGATCAGACACCAGTCATTGTAGCCGATCAACCCTTCTTCACGCTGGCCAAGAAACTTCAGCGGAGTACCCCCAGACATAGCATGGCTCTGTCTATTATTCTCTCTTTCCCTTTCGCATTCGTATTCATATTTTCCATTTCTTTAAATACCGCAAACGAGTTTACGATCTTTGTACATGCGTCACACAGAAATTTGATGCCCGTGATTTTTTCGCGTCGTTCGATACGAGGGATATTTTCCTATCATCCCAATTCATACGGTTAAAATCGTGCAATTTTTTTACGGACCAGATTGCATCGTTTTTAGTTTGTTGTTGCTAAATTGCGCAAGTTGCAAATTAGGTGAGAATTTGAACCCATGGCTATGTTATCTTTTTTGTATGCAGGAAGGAGGGGTCATGGGCGAATGCCCGCAAAAATGCACCATCCCCCCATAGAAGGAAAAGGAGAGAGTCGAAATCATGGTCTCCGAGGCTATTAAAAGTTATGCCATTTTTTTTTTAAATTTGAAAAGAATGTGTAGTGTGTAAGATGCTCGTATGTGTAGTGAGGAATAGAGGGAGAAGCGTGTGTTTGAGAGCTTTCTGGACTACTCACAAGGTAGATGAGACACGGAAAAAGATCTGCTAAAGAGAACAGTGACAGGAGAAACGGGAGTTCCACCACTCCCTGTCTCCAGCCTAACGTTCCCCCTCCACCCCGGAGTACTTCCTTAGTCGATTGTCTACAATCTCCTCCTTCTATTACCGTAATCGCTCAATACACAGTTACACACGCACACAAACACATTTTTTTTTTCTTCGTTTGGGTGGAAGTCGGTCACGAGGGTTTGGATTTTATGATTTTATGTTCTTTTTCCTGCCTTGTTCCAGACTTTTTTCAGATGACTACCGTATTTCGACTGAATATATATTTTAACTCGCGATACTTTGTGTAAACATTCGATGAACTTCACTTTATAATTTATACGCACGGATTTACTGATAATTTATACACTTTCGCGTGCACATAGAATAAACCGCCGAGAAGTTATTCCATTCTTATTTTCATATTAATTGCAGAGAAACAAAGCGTCCATTCCCCACCCACATATAAACAAGATATATATATATAGCCGGCGCGCAGTAAAACCCAGCTGTTCATCCTTCCACACAATAAAGAAAGTGGTTGGTAGATAAATGGGTACCTTGAGTGCAATGTTCCCTCTAATTTTTTTTAGTCCGTGTGCGCAAGAAATTTTCGTTGTGCATACATTTAGATTCATGGTGAAAAATTGTGCAAACTTTTCTGAGCGCTATTATCTTCAAAATGAAATATATACAGGGTGTACATAAAGTCAGGATCTATTTTTGTGACGCACTTGGAAATTATATGGAATTCAATCCTAAAATGATAAAGTGGTAACATTTATTAAATAATTAAGAGTAGGATTCGACGTGACGCCCATCAGTATCCCTGCACAGCTCAAATCGTTCCGCAGCATTTCTAAACACATTCTGGAGCATTTGCGGGGTTATGTTATCTGCAGCAGTTCGTATACGTGTACGTAAGTTTTCAAGACTCGTAATCTTCGTCTGATAGACGTGCGATTTGATAAAGCCCATGCAAAGAAATCTAAAGGGGTTAAATCTGGTGATCTCGCTGGCCAAGGTCTGTTGCTTCCGCGTCCGATCCAGCGATTTGGAAAACGTCCATTTAGATAATCCTGAACAATTTTGGCATAGTGACAAGGAGCACCATCATGTTGATAGACGACGGTACTAACAATCCTATCCCCAATCAGCTGAGGTTCAAGGAATTGCTGCAACATGTCCAGATAAATAAGCCCCGTAATGTAGCTTCAGCAAAGAAAAAAAGGACCATAAACCTTAGATTTTGTTAAACCCATCCAGACATTAACTTTAGGTGAGTCTCTTTCCCAATTTTGGACGAAATCATTCGGTCTTTCATCTGCCCAAATTCGACAGTTATGGCGATTTACTTTTCCACACGTATGGAAAGTGCCTTCATCACTAAAGAGAATGTTGTCCATTAAATTATCACTCCAGATTTGTTCTACGAGATCAGCACACACAGCACTTCGTCGAGGGAAATCTTCCTCATGTAAATCATGTAAAACCTGCAAATGATAGCTTTTCTTCTGCAAATTAACTTTCAGAATTTTGTGCACAGATGACGTCGGGAGGCCGAGTCTGTGTGATGCAGCACGAACGGACGTACGTGGCTCCTCATTGATAATTCCGCGTACTGCATTCACGGTAAGATCTGACATACACGGTCGTCCTGATCTTGCTTCATCATTTACAGATCCCGTTCGTTTAAATTTGTTCACCAATTTTCGTATTGTCTTGTCTATTGGCCCCGGCTTATGAAATCTCCTTCTAAACTTCTCTCTGATGCCATTGTATTTCTTTCCCTCGATTCGCCAAATTACTATTGCCACACGCTCTTCTGTATTCATTCTAAGGGCTTCTGAAAAGAAAAATAGAAAAAAATAATTATTTCACAAAAATAGATCCTGACTTTATGTACACCCTGTATAATATTAACTACTTAATAAATATTATTTCCATAAGGTGATAAGCTTGATCGGTGCTCTTCCAATATGTGCTCTACCGCGAAACTGTGATCTACCATATTCCAACTAATATTCCATATTCCAGGCTAACTAACGAAAATATCACGACTTAACCTAACCAATCGTCAAGGGCGTATAGTTGACCTAACGATTGGTTAGGTTAAGTCATGATATTTTCGTTAGTTAGCCTTATAAGGCTAGTTTCACGGTAGAGCACGTATTGGAATATGGTAGATCACAGTTTCGCGGTAGAGCACATATTGGAAGAGCACCAACATTTTATCCATTCTAAAAATATGAATAAAATAAAAAATAGTAAAATAAAATTCAACAAAACAAAGAAATAAAATGAAAATAACATTAATTGAAAATGACTATTTTAGTTATTATTTCTCAAAACAATTTTTAGCATTTAGAAATTTAAAATAGACTATCAAGATTAATACATGATTTTATCCATTCACAAAATAGGAATAAAATAAAAAATAATTTTATTTTTTATGAATTATGAGATAATTACTATTCGTTTTTATGCAAAAATAAGAAAGAGAAGGTTTATATTCAATGCGTTAATGTATAAAAGAAAAAAATGCAAATACATAGAGTGAAAAAAATCTGTATTGCGTAATTGCGCGGACGTCGGCGAAGTCGGACGGAAGGGGTTAATATCATACTTAAAAGAGCGACTATAGGAGTATGTTGATGCAAATGGTCAGACCTTGTGTGACGGTATATTTTTTAAATTACTTCATTTACTGTCGTGACTCATGATACGCTTGAGCCTGTGCGCATTTTATTTTGCTGTGTGCGCGGGTTTCACAACGCGTGTGCGCGCGCGCACGCGCACACCTTAGAGGGAACATTGCTTGAGTGGCCTAGACGCTAGGCTGCTGGTGGGGCGTGGTTCGGATTCCACATTAAACTGTTGGTCTAAAGTGGAGTGAAAAGCTTGACCTTCGGTACTACAATGAATCGGCACAAAATTAAAATTCTCTACCGATTCATCGATTTGTAGTACCTATTCCATACATTAAAACAAAGCTCACTCTCTCGTCTACTGTTAATTTCGCAGCCATCCCCTAACCTAAAAGAAAAAATATTTTCATTTTCATTATAATCAACACTGAAAATTCCTATGATGCGCGACTTTTGCGCGCCACCCTATATATATATATATATATATATATATATATATATATATATATATATATTCGATTAGCCACTTACACACCACGGAATAGTAATAATAATAATAATAATTGTTTGTTTAACATTATTAGCTGTATTATCGACAAATTTATTATCCTCAGTGTACATATATTTATTTGTCATGTCATCTCGCTCACAATTACAGTAAAAACTAAAATTTTAGGATATATATATATATATATATACAGGGTGTCCCGTAAGTCTGGACCCATAGGGAAAAATAATAAAATTACAAAATAGTCCAAAAGTTTATTACATAATCTGTTCAAAGTGTCAGCCGTTGTGTCGCACACATAGTTGAAGACGCAATCTCCACTGCGACAGCACTTTCTGAATCACAGTCGCAGAAATTTCTTGACACGCCTCCACAATGCGTGCTTTAAGGTGGAAAATGTTCTGAAGTTTGACCTCGTACACTTTGGCTTTCAAGTGGCCCCACAAATAAAACTCCAGCGGAGTAAGATCATAATAAAAAAATAATAAAAATAATAATAAAAATAATAAAAAAATATATTATAAATAAATTTTTGGACTATTTTGTAATTTTATTATTTTTCCCTATGGGTCCAGACTTACGGGACACCCTGTATAGGGTGAACCAAATGTAGGTGGACAGTAAATGATAACGTTTATTTTGAGAATACATATTTAATTTTTTTGTATACTATAATACAAAATAAAATTTAAATAAATTTAGTTATAATATTTAATATAATAAAACACAAACACCATAGTTATAATGAACACCATAGTTATAATATAATATAACACAAACCGTATTCAACCTACTGTCCACCTACTTTTGGTTCACCGTGTATATATATATTCTAAAATTTTAGTCTAATAATTACAAAAACAAAATTATTTACGTCACTGAATACTGAATATTTCCTTTGAAATATAACGCAGTTAGAGTTTTCTCCCGTTGCCATAACTACGGATTGCAAAGAGAGGAAACTATTTGTGTAGTTGCTACGTGAAATTACAGTACCATTCGAAGAGAGAGAGAGAGAGAGAGAGAGAGAGAGAGAGAGAGAGATCGCGTTCAGAAAAACAAATTAGACCTTATTCAAATTATATCTTATATATAAATTTATCATCATATTTTTTCTTGGAAATGGATTTTTCTGTTGCAGCAAAAACTAAATTTCCATCTCTTTTTAATGTGCTTTATAAAATACTGATAAGAAGATGAATTTATACAGAATATATGAGGGGTCGCGTGTCTTAAGGTACCTAAGCGCCACAACAGGCGAAAACGTGTTTTTGATGGATATCACTATTTTCACCCTTTCTCTATCGCCAGGGGTTCTTAACCTTTTTTCTTAAGTGAGCAAATTTTTGGCACTTAATTACAGAGTGAGCAACATATATAAAAAAAAGCCTTTAACTTAAACTTAAAGTTTAAATTAGATAAATATTTAACTATTTAAATATTTCTTTAAACGCATGCAAACTTCATAATGCTTAATTAAAATTTTTAGGTATTGAAAAACATCAATAAGTTCTAATTCTGCAGCTGCTATTTCCTCTTGTTTGAAAATTTGTGTCAGATCATCAATCTCGAAATTTATGTAGTTTGTCAATAATTGAAAGTTTGGTAGATGCTCTTTTAAGTGTTTGAACCTCTCTTCGAACTCGTCACTAATGTTTTCGAGTGCTTTTACTACGAGTGATGGACAGTTGCTAGCAGTTTCAGCCAAACATTTTTTAAGTTCAGGAAAATGATTAAGATTCTCTTTAGAAACTTGGCTCTGAAAAAGTTTTTTTTTTTTTTAAATCCCGTAATTTCCTCATATACGGCAACAACAAAATTATTTTTTCCTTGCAACCTCAGATTTAAGTCGTTTAAATGGCTAAAAATGTCGACCATGAATGAAAATGTTATCTTGAAGTCAGCAGTAAAAATTTCAGGAAAAATATTATCCTTTTTGCTTTGCATTAGAAAAGCAGGCTTTGTTCGTGAGCAACATTTGCCCATTTGAAGAGCAACATGTTGCTCGCGAGCGACAGGTTAAGAACCCCTGCGAGTCTATCCCGTGGTTTGGGTTATAATGACTTTACGACACTAGAAGTATGGTTGAAAACCTTATGAAGCGAACTACTTTTTCACCTCTATCGCCAGCTGGGCTCTGCCGCCCAGATGTGATGCGCGTCTTGAGGCCCCAATATTCAGCGTTGCCATCCAAAAATAATGAAAATCTGAAGATTGGTGTCAAAATATCTGTAGAAATCTGTAGTTTCAATAAAAATATCTGTAGACAAAATCTGTAAACTACCATTTGATTTTAAAGTTTATTTTTGTAAGTAACATATACAATAATATTCATAATTCCAAACAGAAAAACAAAAATGGTCCATTAAACACAAAATTTAGTGAATGAAAGGCAGATAAACTGAATATTTTAAACCAGAATACTATTCATGCTACGATTGCTACGTCTATAGGCCAGTTTAAGAATGATCTAGACAAAAAGCAGCAAATAGAAAGAACAAGTATACAGCAACAAAATAAGGATGCATATATACAAAATGGAAAAAGGAATTCAATAAAATACATAATTTTGTGCTGTACTGGAATTATGGAATGAACATTATCATTAACAACAACAGGGCTATTTATCTGTACTGTAGATTCCACCCTTTGCTTTCTTTAGCAGTGTGTTTTGTTGATGACTTAGTAAGAACCGACGCACAGTCAGCTGAGTGTGGCGTGTTTATGTTATGTTGCCACTCTCTACTGACAGGTGGCGCACGAAAATAATTTGTTGGTTCTCATGGAGAAACTCAGTAATATTACTGTAATATCCAGTGTAGTCCGTAGTGGTTAGTAAAAAAAAAACCTCAATCTTAGAAATCGACAAATTTTGCCCATTTTGAAGGAAAATCTGAAAAGAAGCATAAAAAAATCATAAATTTTAGAAATCTGTAGATTTCGCCCATTTTGGGGGAAAAATCTGAAAATCTGAAACAAAGCATAAAATCTGTAGATGCACAGATAAATCTGTAGAAATGGCAACACTGCCCCAATATCCCGTTCAACTGGTGGGAGGTGATGGGGGTGGGGGGGGACGCTCGGTCTTTGGGTGGCGGGAACAGCAGGAGGAGCGCGAGCCAATGAAAACATGGCAGCCACGCCGCTCTGCTTTCTGATTGGCCACCCGCTCCACGCGCCGAGAGGGACACGACACAAACATCCCGCCAGTACCTTAACCCTTTAACGATGGATGGTACCTTAAGGTCCACCAGAAATAATAATATAAATTGTACTACAATGCCTCGTTTCTATAATTGTTTCTACGTGTTTATATATAGATGTCATTTAGTTGTCGGGAAAGGAACCCAAAATGTGTATCATTTCAGTGACTAGTTACTAAAATATTTAGTTTTCAATAACAATAAAACCTATACGTTCTGGTAACAAGAGTGACCGCATATGCTGCGGACTCGTCCGTAAAGGGTTAAGACTCGCGTTGCTGTTAGCAGGCGTCCTGTGTTCGTGCTCATATTGCTGAATATTGCGTGGATTATTCTATTCACCCGGCTTCTAACTATTATCAACGTGTGCAGCAATGTCTCACCATGCTAGTGATAGTGATAAAAAATCAATGGAATCATTCTGTGCCAGAAATCGCACCCAAAGTTCGGCATAATAAGAAAATAAAAAAAAAAAAAAATATATATATATATATATATATATATATATATATATATATATATATATATATATATATATATATATATATATATATATTACACATTCAACTGCAAAGAACACGCAGTATAAATAACGTAAAATATATATATAAAATATGAAAATCTATTCCAAAAACTCATCAACATCTTCATTAGCATACTTAGAACTTTAATTTAGCCAAAAATGAACGTTCTTGCGCAATTAATAACAGAGATACTATTGCCAGAATATTGCTGAACTTTGGAGGCGATTTCTGGCGAGTTTTAATTTTGGCGCTTAGGTACCTTAAGACTGGGACCACTCATATATATATAATATATATATTTCAGACCAACAAAGACCCTAGGATCCACTCATGGCTGGTCTACCTAACTGTGGTTGTAGTTGTGTATTGCGCATGTCTTCCGTGTTGGTGGTGGAGGGGACCTACAATTTTACGTGGGTTCCGAACCACAAAAACCTTAATTTTACTACCTTAAACTATACCCAATCTATCAACATATGCGTCTAATCGATTTTTAAACGTGTTTATAGACGTGCTACTAATTACTTCTACCGGCAAACTATTCCAGCTATTTACTATTCTATGCGTAAAAAAGTTTTTGGCTGGTTTTTGGTTGTCTCGAACCTTCTACTTGTCAACTTACACCCATTATTTCTAATTCTATTATATTGTGATATTTCGAACGTTATCGAACCCATTCATAATTTTAAAAACCTGGATTAGCTCACCCCTTAGCCTCCTTGTCTCGAGTGTGGTCAATTTTAACTCCTTACTATCCTCGTACGACTTCGACCTAAGCGACGGAATCATCTTAGTTGCTCGTCTTTGAACTCTTTCGAGTTTGTCTATATCTTTTCGCATATGCGGATTCCAAAACTGGATCGCGTACTCCAAATGGGGTCTAACTAGTGATTTATAAAGAGGAACAATAATATCGCGCGATTTGTACTCAAAATTCCTAGCTATAAAACCTAGCACCTTGTTCGCCTTATTGACCGCTGCTGTACTTTGTACACACACACACACACACACATATATATATATATATATATATATATATATATAATATATATATATATATATGTGTGTGTGTGTGTGTTTTTTGTTTTTCAAGAGTGCAGAAACGTATGTCACAGAGTTCTATTATTTTGGTATACAGTGCTTTCTTTTATTTTATATATATATATATTTTTTTTTTTTTCATTAATTTACCGCCGATTCGTACCTAGTGTGGTACATATCTCAGCGAGGCAGTGGGTGGGTGGTGTTACTGAGTTAGGGATGGTAGACCAGGGGTGTGTGTAATGCTTAGTTACTGGGTAGTGGGTATGAAGGGCCTGGTCTCAGACGCGATGAAGCAGGTGAGAATAAGTGAGGAAACGGAAAATCGCTTCCTCCGAAAAATGGGGGCCCTCGGCGAGCATGAATTATAGACGCTCCGGTACGGGAATTTCGGCCAAGTGAGGGAAACATCTGCAACGAAGAGCGGACAAGTTTGGGCATTCGACCAGGAGATGCACGACAGTTATGGGAGTATGGCAGGTAGGGCAGAGCGGAGCTGGCGATTTAGCCATAAGGTGACCATGAGTAATGCGTGTGTGTCCTAGTCGGAGACGGGCTAGAATCACTTCTTTATAGCGGGACCGGTGGAAGGAGGAGGCCCAGTATCCTAATTGCGGTTTGATCTTGTGAAGTTTGTTTTTGTGGCCTGGTCCCATTCCCGTTGCCAGATGGAACGGAAGTGGGAGCGGAGAGTCGGGAAGAAGTCGGAGAAAGGGAGGGGCCGGGAGGAGGCCGGCAGTAAGCAGGCCGACTTTGCCGTGCGGTCCGCCTCCTCGTTACCCTGGATGCCGACATGTGCCGGGACCCAGCAGAAGGCGATTGTCTTGTGTCGGAAGGCTGTTAAAAAATGGAATATTTGCTGGATGGTACAGACGAGTGGATGAGGGGGGCTAAATCTCTCTAGGGAGAGAAGTGCGCTTTGGGAATCTGAATAAATGACGAAGGAGCTGGCAGAGTGGGTGTGCACTATGTCGAGGGCCTCCTTAATCGCGAAGAGTTCGGGCGAGAAAACGGAAGTCTCGCGGGGCAGGCTGACGCCTCGAGAAAGCGGCTGGGCCAGTATCACAGCTGAGGCGGCCGCCCCAGTCTCGGAACGGGAACCATCTGTATAAATGGGGACTGTGTCCGGGTGTTGAGTTGCGTGTTCACGGAAGAGTGACCTGTATACCGTAGCACTCGTGGTATTCTTCGGTAGGGCACACAGGACCCTGCAAAACTTGAGAGGAGTGAGGAGCCAGGGGGGGGTAGATGTATGAAATGGGGATAATTGAGGGGGCGGGCATGTTGGAAAGGTCAAGGAAAGAGCGGACCTCTTTAGTGAAGTGCCAGCTCCGTTCCTGGGTTGGGAGTTCAGAAATCGCCGCGCATAGAAGCGAAGAGGGTAGTCTCTGTGCAAGTAGGTATGTCCTCATGAGGAGCAGACCCCGTCGGAGGGCGAGAGGGAGGTAATTGCAATCCACTTGAAGGCAGGTGTTGGAGGCTGACCCGTATGCTACACTGCCATAGTCCAGCTTCGACTGGACCATGGAAGTGTAAAGGCGAAGGAGAGAGCGTCGATCTGCGCCCCATGTGGTGTGGGAGAGGTGATCTAGTAGAGCGAGGGGACGCTGGAGGGACTGCTTCAGTTGAGATGAAGAATCCAGTTGAGCCGTCGGTCTAGAATCACGCCCAAAAATCGCGTGGAGGGTACTACCTCAAGCGTATAGCGTGACAGAAGGAACAGGAAGGGTTGCGGGTCTTCTTCTGCTGAAGAGCATACACTTGGACTTCGGGGTGGAGAGGCGGAAACCCATCGACGTCGCCCACCTTTCCACCCGATAGATGGCGAGCTGAATTTGCCGTTGAACTACGGACGGCTCCCGCCCTGCAAAGTAGATCGCAAGGTCATCCGCGTAGATGGAAGAACGGATGTTGGGTGGAAGGCATTTTGAGACTGTGTTCATGACGATGGAAAAGCATAGAACACTGAGGATGCTTCCCTGTGGGACCCCGTCATCCTAACGAAAATGCAGGAAAGGACTGAGCCCACCCGAACTTTAAAAGTTCGGGAGGATAGGAAGCCCCTGATGAAGGTCGGCATGGCTCCGACGAGCCCTAGACTTTGGAGCTGACTAAGGATTATCGATGAGTGGTGTCGTAGGCCTTCTGGATGTCAAAAAATATTGATAGGACGAACTGTCCACTGTCGAATGCATTCTGTATGTCACGGCTGAGAAGCAGGAGGGGTTCAGTGTTGGATCGAAATTGTCTGAAGCCGGACTGGGTAGTCGAGAAGGAATTACTATTTTCGAGGAAGAACGATAGTCGCATCGCGACCATTTTTTCGAAAATTTTGCAGGCACAACACATTAGGGCGATTGGTCTGTAGTTTGTGGGATCGAGGGAATCTTTGCCAGGTTTGGGGATAGGGATTACGTAGGCCTCCATCCACCAGGAGGGAAAGGCGCCCTCTATCCATATGCGGTTGTATAGGTCTAGTAGGAAATTTTGTAAGGTAGGGTGGATGTGCTGGATCATGCTGTAGGGGATACCGTCCGGTAGGGGATCGTCGAGAGGCCAGTGCCGCCTGTAGTTCACGCATGGTGAACAGTCGGTTGTAGGAGCTGTCTATGGACGGTGAAGAGGAGCTATTTTTAGGGGCGGGTACGAGGGAGCTAACTGCAGAGGAAGAAACGGCGGCGAAAGTAGAAGCTAGATGGTTTGCCACTGATTTTGGCTCGTATAGGAGTCCGTCGTTAGTCCAGAGGACCGGGGGTCGGGAGGGGACATGTCGCCTCTCGACGCCCCGTACCTTCTTCCAGATGGTAGCCGAAGGTGTGGTGATGGTGACGCTGGATACAAAGGCACGCCAAGAAGCTCGGCGCGCCGTCTTCATTGTGCGGCGGGCGATGGCCCTGGCTCGCTGCATCTCCGTGCGGTGGATGGGAAGTCGCGTACGGTAGAAACGTCGAGTAGCCGTCTTCTTGGCGTATACGGCCTCCGTGCACTCTGGGGTCCACCAAAGTACCCGTCGGGCGCGGGGGTAGGTGGAGGATCGCGGGATGCTAGAGCACGCAGCCGCTACCACGTTTGATTCGAAGTATGCGATGCACTCGTCAGAGGATGGGAAGTGGGCAGTCGTACGGGTTGTATATGTATCGTCGTGGAAGCGGGACCAATTAGCTTTTGCATTAATCCATTTCTCCAGTACCCGAACCGTCTGGTCGGGCCAATTGAGCGTGAGTTGAACTGGGAAATGGTCACTTCCATAATCCTCTTGGAGGACTTGCCATGAGAAATCTAGGAGGGCATCGGTCGAAACGAAGGACAGGTCTATACAGGATGGAGTGCAGGTGGTGGCATGGTAGAGTGTAGGAGAGCCATCATTGAGGCACTCAAAAGAGAGCTCGGTCATGATGTTGATCAGGGTCGGGGCCATATAGGTGGAGTGTGTGTGTGTCCCCACATGGGGTGGCGACTATTGAAATCGCCCAGTAATAGAAAGGGCCTGGGGAATTGTTATACCACCTCCACCAGGTCATCGCGGGAGACTTGAGTGTGTGGAGGGAGGTATATTGAGCAGACGGGCAGCAATCACCTGTAACGGGGATCGGAGAGGGAGATTGTAGAAGGGGACTGCGTGGTGCATGAAAATGGCAGTCCCCTTTCGACTGCAGGTAGGAGACGGGGTGGTGATGAAAGAATATCCAGTCGGGCAGGGCATGGGTCTGGTCCCCAGGATGAGTTCCTGGAGACAGACACACACCGGACGGGAAGTGGCAATCAAGGAATTAAGGCCTTCGTAATTCGCGAATATTCCTCTGCAGTTCCAGTATACTATTGTAGTTTTCGGGGGATCCATTATTTGATGATGGGGGATGGGTAAAGGTATAGGTGCGAAGAGGTTGGAGTGTGAAGGTAGATCTGAGGTTCGCGAAGGCGAATGATGGGTCAGGAGTATGGCTGGCTATCTGCTGTTCACCAGAGAAGGAATCGGTCGGCCAGTCGATCTCCGCGGAGACCGCGGGGTCGAGTCAGCCGAGCGAGACCGGACGCGTGGATCACGGCAGCTTGGAGATCGCCGTGGGCTCCGATGGTGAGAAGTTTCTTGATGGGCTTTTGTGTTCGGGCCATGGGGGGTGCGTTTTATTTCCCAAATTGGTACCTCCCCGCCTGTCTGGGGTCTCACGGCGGACCCCAGGTGGCGATATGGGGCGCCAGAAAGACCCGGCAGGTGGGAGGGAGGACGTGCTCAGAGTGGCTAACAGGGTGGGGGCCGCGGATTTTAGGGGAGTAGGTACTGTGGGGGTGGGAGGAGATGAACCAGAATGTTCTCGTGGAGAGGTAGAAAAAATGGCACCAGGAGGCAAGGGCAGGTCTATAAGACTCACGGGCGCAGCTGAGTTCCCCTCATCGTGTAGCTGCGCCAGAGCCGCATCCACTGGATCCTCGGGGGAGAGGATGTTGTCCAGATTGGATCTCGTCGTGGGGGGTGGGGGGTCATGTACTTCGGCAACTATTGTTCGAGTCTGTGGGGGTAGATTGATGAGACTTCTGTGGTGGGGTGGTTTGGTCCTCATAGACGAAGTGGGCGGTGTGAAGGTCCGATCCGTCTTCTTAGCACTAGGGGAAGAGGGAGAGACAAATTGAAAGTCCGGAGGGTCTGGCGACTCACTCCGGCGTCTCCGCCTCGTCGGCTTACTCCGGGCGGTAGGTTCGGGTGTGTGCAGAGAGTGCTGGGAGGACAGGGTTCGAGGTGGGTGGGGCCTGGGTGTCCTGGTCCCAGACTCCTGTGGAATCTGTGGCAGGTGAGGTGCGTGGAGTGAAGGGATGGGGGGGACAGGAGGTCGCCAGCTCCTGCGAGGACTCCCCCTGGGAGGGATGGGGAGCACTGGTCGACGGGGTTGTAAGCGGCAGGCCAGGACGGCGTGCCGAGAGGACAGAGCCGAGGGCTGCGGCGTAAGATACGCCCGGTCTCACCTCCCGACTCCGCACCCTGTCTCGTGCCTCTCGGATGCTAAGGAAGTCCGCTACCTGCAGGCCTCGGACCTCCTCCTCGAACCTGAAGAACAGGCATTCGCGGGATGAAGATGGGTGTGCACCTTCACAAATGGAGCATTTGGGTGTGTTGGGGCACTTGTCTGGGTGAGCGATTTGTCCGCAACGAACACACAATTGGTGCGGCTGCCGACAAACTGAGCTAACATGTCCAAACTTGTTGCATTTAAAGCAACGGGTCAGGTCTGGGATGTATAGGCGGACAGAGAATTCGCATGACGTGCGGTCTCCCATACCCCATACAATATGGTCGGGAAGGACTAAGTTATTGAAGGTAAGAAGTAGACGTGGGGTGGGTGAGGGGGTACCTCCCTGTCGGGATGTGAAGCGATGGATCTTGGTGACACCCTGGGGTGCGAGGTCCTCGAAGAGCTCGTTCACTGTAATTGACAATAGGCGTGTGGCATAAATAGTGCTCTGACTCTGGTTCAGGCGAGGGTGTGGTGAAACGGACACCGAGCATCCAAGGACCTCAGTGATGGAGAGTAGGGCTTTCGTCTCTGTGGCTGAGGGAGCCATCCCTCTGCGGTCGCACATCATAACGGCTGAAGTTGCTGCGGGCTCAGATCGCCTGAAACGTCCATTCAGAGTTGGTCGGAAGGGATCCAGAGGTAGGCCGGATCTCTAGGAATTTGTGGATACTTGGAAGGGATATGGAGGCAGTAGAGTCGAAGTGGACTGGGATATCCAACTGTCGATAGGATGGTCGTGTATGCCGACTTCCCCGTCCGCCGCGGGGCTCTCTCCGTGGGGAGGCGGGCCGACGGCGGGTGAGGGGGACATACGGGGAGAGCAAGAAGCCGGGTTTTGGAGGTAAATCTTGGGTGGAACTTGACTTGCCCGAAGGCAGCTGAGACGGGCTGGGGCGAGACCCCTGTTCCAGAGGGTGTACGTCCAAGGGGATATTCAGGGTACAGCCTGGGGTCGGCAACGGTAAAGGAGGATGCAAGTGATCAGTTACCAGAGGGGGGGTCAACCCCATCTGGATGCGGTCTTCCAGTGGTAGGGGACTCAAGTGCCTGGTTGCCCACCACCCGAGTGTTGAGAGAAGGAGTAGTCCGCGTATTAGAAGCGGAAGTCGTTAGCCGAGTAGAAGAAGCCATAGCAAACAAGGAGAATTTTCATCCCCCGCGCGCATCCAGCCACCATCGACTCCAACAAGGGAAAGGCGAATAGTGGGCTCACTCGGTCCCACCGCCAGTAGATGTCACGCAGGGGAGATACACCCATTCCTAGTCCCCGTGCCTACGAGGCGGCCGCTCTCATCCAACGCGCGGTGAAAGATTGCAGGGCCAGGGCTTGGGTTTGGTTTAAGAGCGACAAGGGTGAAGGACAACCACCCCCTTCACCCAAGGTCCAAGGAAAAAATCAAGTCAAGGTCCAAAACAAAGCCAAATGCGGGAAGGGAGGAAACAACAAAACTAGAACTATGAACCTGTGAAACGTAATAACACGTCGCTCATCTAATGATACCTTTTGACGCTTTCAATATTGTTTCCTTTTGTTGATGCAAAGCATTCATTAAAAATACAGGGACATCCAATAGAGGTATTCTCAGAAATAACTTGTTACATATTTTTTTAACACCTTTTTTTTAACCTCTATTTTTTCCCACCGTAACACATTAATCCGTGGCCTGAATACGCTCTTTTGAGGTACGATGAGAATTTATCCTTATGTAATTAATGTTTTGTTTTCGCTGCTATAATTTAATGCGTCACAAACTATTTGTTGCTATTTATAAGTGATGTTAACATTCAGTAGGATTTTCATTGTGGCAGCCACTTATACATACACCCCTTCTCTCAAACCCCCAAACTTCCTAACTCCCTATCTCCGTAACTGCGACATAGCCTATATAACAAAATTAAACTACTAGAAAATCGTCAAAAAAAAGGTGGACCGACCGAGTTTGAGCGTAAGTTTTACACCAAAATTAAGAATTAGAATGACGTACAAACGTTCTTATAAACTTCACTCTTGAGAACCCCGAAACACACACACACACACACACACACACACACACACATAAAAGTCACAGTGTATTAAAAATATATTTTTTATAACACATTAATGTTTGGCTTCTATATTTACTTTGGGTACGAAAGCAATTAAAACATAATCAATGCTTTGTTTTTCAAAAGTATATTTTATTCCACATAAAATAATTTCGCTCATTGAATTGTTTTAAAAATCGAAGGTGACGTGTTATTTTCAAGTTCTTGTCAGGCGTCTATAGACGTGAATGTGAATGTAAATGTAAAGTAATTGTTGCCAAAGCTAAGGTGAACTCGTGTATTATCGGGGGATAGCACTGCAATACGCCCTGGTAGTATCTCGCTACGTTACACTTACACGAGAGAAAACATCGTATTGTCAATGAGCTGATTTGCAGCCAAAAAACTTTCACCAAACACAATATGAGCGCTCGAAGAATCCTCCCAGGTTTACAGGCCTCTCACGGCGATCCGTACAGCGAAAACCAAAACACGGTTGGACGGGTGTTACTTCTTTTCAACCGTGTTTCCTTCTTTTGAGACGTTTCCGCGCGTGTATTCCATCAACAAAATTTGTTTTTCCGATGAGAAGCGTTTCACCATGAGAAAAACACTTAAAACACTCGGAACTGCCACGTTTCTACGCCAGCGTGAAGACAACAGAAATCTTTGCCCGTCAAAAAGACCAAATTTAAAATGTTGATTATTCGGTGGTTTGGGGAAAAATGCAGATGAACCAAATGAACTTTTGAACCAAAATCAGGAATGTAGAAGATTTGAATGAAAGGCGAGAATTAACATGGTGGAGGCATCTAAGTCAACGTTTTACATCTGTATAATCTATTTTATATGCGGAAAACATAATTAGGAACAATCAGAAGAGCCGTGATTGGATAATACTAACCAATCACAGTTGGTATTTCAAATGTTTACAGTTTTTGAGGACGTGTCATGATCTTCAAAAATAAGCTTTTTATCTGTACTGTAAAAAAATACCAAATAATGAACGATACTTAACGATAATTATTAACGATTTCGAATACCAACCACAAAATACGTATTTTAAAAATACAATAAAATGCAATATATAATTTTGCTTTTAGTACTTTATTCTTCGTATAAAATGTCAATTCTTAATTCATTTATTTCATATGTAGGGTTGACAAAAATAAATAGACATCTTTGGTTTTTCAATAGTATTTGATTTGATAATAAAAGTCAATAAATAATAACAAATTTATTGAATCAATATATTTAGAATAGTGGTGCTTTCTCCTTCGCATTACGTAAAGCTGACACACGTTCTGGCACTCTATTGACGAGCTTTGTCATTTGTTCTTGAAAACAATCATCGTGGTGTCTATTTACTTTTGTCAACCCTCTCTATAGAAGATATACGGTACTCCTCTTTATTCAGAGTGAAAACAGTTATTAGTTACTGTTTCGTTCGACTCTTTTTAAATTAAGTAAAAGAAGTTTCTAAAAAATATCTCGCTTGACAACTGGTGCAGATGTACACACAGAGAGAGAGAGAGAGAGAGAGAGAGAGAGAGAGAGAAGAGAGAGAGAGAGAGAGAGAGAGAGAGAGATGAATTAACTACTTCATTCATCCATTCTTGAAATGGTAAATGATGCCCTCTCAGCTGAATTTAATGAACAACTTTTACGTTAAATGCACGTAACAATAGATTGTATATATTAATAAAGTTATACGCCTCTAACACAAACGACGCATGAATCAACGTTCCGAGGTTAAACTCTGACCTTCTATGCCAAACGGGGAAAAGAAAAGACACTATAGCGCTAGGGCACCTTTAATAACATTGTTTTCATTCATTGGTTTTACGTTCATTCTAATGAACCAATCACATTACGACAATTAAATGCAAGATTACGCATCTTAGGAGGTTTTATACAGTCTGAAAAAAATTATAGCAGTTACTTAAGCAACTGTATTTTCATGTACAGTATTTTCAAACTGCAAAATACTGCTGTTTGGAGTATTTTAAACACTATTATAAAATACAATACTAATTTATTTCTGTACACTCTCTCTCTCTCTCTCTCTCTCTCTCTTAGTAATTCTTTTCCGTACTTGTCTCTGGCAGGGAGGGAACGGAGGATGGGGGGGGAGCTTTATGCTTTTTATACAGTTTTCTACTACTGCTAGAATAATTAAAACATGCACTACTGTAGCTTAATAAGAAAAACCTCCCCGAGTGGACCGAAAGGTCTTTGGGGCTTGCTCTTCTCTTTCTCTCTCTCTCTCTCTCTCTCTCTCTCTCTCTCTCTCTCTCTCTATATATATAATATATATATATATATATATATATATAAAATGCACGTTTGTGTTTTCAACCGGAGGCAACACAGATGTACCCGTTCCAATCACAAACACAGTCATCTCACCTTAAGCTTGCTCGATACAAACTGGACCAAAAAATCAGAATCTCTTCAATTTCAAATCTTCCGTTTATCCATGGCCTTAGTATATTTCTCTGTAATACTGACATAAAGTTACCGGTAAAGTGCGCGCGCACACACACACACACACACACACACACATATATATATATATATATATATATGATGCAAATCCACAAGGAAAAAGAAAAATGATTCCAAGGTCTTTCATGTATTCAGAAGTACACCTCGTCAGGGAATGAAGGGAGAAGGCGAGATGACGAAAATATATACATATGTACAATGGGACAGAAAAATAAAAAGATTAGCACATGATTAACAAGAGTTAATTAAAGGCAAAAGGTATTTTAACAGAATATTGTCAATTTTGTACATTCCCGCATTGTTATTGAAATTATTTTTAAAATGGATAAATGCACATTCTAGAATATTCCTTTCAATTATATTTGTTTTTAACGAGCGCTTTAGAACTATCCCACTTGATACTATGATTACATCTATTATCTATACATGTGATTAAACAATGCATTAAAATTATTTGCTTTCTACACGCATATTCATGCTGTTTTACCCTAATATCTAAAGTTTTACGATACTTTTACCCGTTTGCCCTGTATATACTGAGTTACATTGTGTACATCCGATCGAATACACAGCCAACCGCATTATCCGGACTATTCTTCATTAGGCGTGATTTAACAGTATTATTATACTTAAAGACTACGTTGATACCAATTGCTTTAAGTAAAGTCGGAAGAAATTGAAAATTAACATTCTTGGCTTTCTAAGTCAATTATCTAGAAATGAAATAGGATAACATAATTTAGTACCGAATTTCATGATATTGCATAACTCGGAATTTAAAAATTCAGGACTGACAACTCTCAATGCTCTAAGAAACATAGCAAAGAAAATAGAAGATTTAATCGAGGGATGATGATCAGAATAAAAATGGACATAAGAATTATTATTAGTAGTATTATTATTAGCAGTAAAACGTTAGATATTAGGATAAAACAGCATAAATATGCGTGTAGCACAGCAAATAATTCTAATGCATTGTTTAACCATATATATACTGTAGATGTACATATAGTGGCCTACGGATCACCAGTTTGATGTGGCTAAGAAAGTAGGTTTACTATAATTACTGAATAAAATTGAAATGAATAATTAGGGGTCACCAGCTTGGGCCTACAGCCCAAACAAAAAATATTTAATGAGGAGAGAAAAATTACTTTGTTGTTTTGTGTTTAATTAGGAAAATCAATCAATTATTTGTTCACAGCGATTAACAGTTCAATAAAGGCATTTATAGTGACTAACAATTATATAACGGCATTTATATGATGCTAACGATGACTGATTCTTAGCAATAAGGAATGGTTATACAGTCTAATTGTTAAGTAAGTACACTAATTCAGATAGGCTAATGAGATATGCAGAGGTGAGCACAAAATAAATAATGAAGCCTATTGATAACTGAAATAATGCAAGTACGGTTGGTACAGTAAATGGATAATGTCGTTAAGAATGAACACAATAACAGTGTGATACCAAATTACGGTATTGGTACAACACTTGAATAGGCCTACTGCGGTTTTAACGAGAGAGTTAGTTTGAAACGGTAATGAAGACACTTTTAGAGCCTACGCGATTAGGGAGAGTTTGTGGAAGCACGACGTAACAAAAACCGTAGGCCGAGTGAGGTCCAACAAGAGGCTTACTGCGACGCTGGATAACTCTGGAGACTGAAGAAAGCTACGTGAAGGTTTGACCGTATTGCGTTTTGTCGTAGATGACTTTGGAGACTGTAGAGGGCCTAGGTGAAGGATTGACCGTATTGCGTTTCGCCGTAGATGACTGGAGACTGTAGGCCTACGTGAAGGTTTGACGTATTGTGTTTCGCCGTAGATGACTTTGGAGACTGTAGAGGGCCTATGTGAAAGAGGCGCCGATCGAATTGTGGTGAAGGATGATTGAAGAGCAAAGTGAGGTTTGTGGCTCGTAGCCTAATAGAAGGTTTACGGACCTGGGTTTCTGGTGATTGCTTCTGCAGGTGGACTGGCCTTACCGGCGAGAGGATGAGTGTTGAGGACCGGTAGGGACTTGTTGAGAAGGGGGCCAACGGAAACTTCTACAGTAGTGACGTTGCTTCTTGCAGGATGAAATTGTAGAGGGCCTTACTTGATGATAGACTTCGTGTATGCTCGACCGGAGCCTTGAAGGAACAGCGAAACCTTGAAGGAACATTGAAGAAAATATGGCTTTCTTGATAGGCGTGTCGTGTCCGGACACGACACCCCCATCAAGAAAGCCATATTTTCTTCAATGTTTCTTCGCGCTCTTAGTATCGCCAGTCCGGAATACACTAATTCAGATAGGCTAATGAGATATGCAGAGGTGAGCACAAAATAAATAATGAAGCCTATTGATAACTGAAATAATGCAAGTACGGTTGGTACAGTAAATGGATAATGTCGTTAAGAATGAACACAATAACAGTGTGATACCAAATTACGGTATTGGTACAACACTTGAATAGGCCTACTGCGGTTTTAACGAGAGAGTTAGTTTGAAACGGTAATGAAGACACTTTTAGAGCCTACGCGATTAGGGAGAGTTTGTGGAAGCACGACGTAACAAAAAACCGTAGGCCGAGTGAGGTCCAACAAGAGGCTTACTGCGACGCTGGATAACTCTGGAGACTGAAGAAAGCTACGTGAAGGTTTGACCGTATTGCGTTTTGTCGTAGATGACTTTGGAGACTGTAGAGGGCCTAGGTGAAGGATTGACCGTATTGCGTTTCGCCGTAGATGACTGGAGACTGTAGGCCTACGTGAAGGTTTGACGTATTGTGTTTCGCCGTAGATGACTTTGGAGACTGTAGAGGGCCTATGTGAAAGAGGCGCCGATCGAATTGTGGTGAAGGATGATTGAAGAGCAAAGTGAGGTTTGTGGCTCGTAGCCTAATAGAAGGTTTACGGACCTGGGTTTCTGGTGATTGCTTCTGCAGGTGGACTGGCCTTACCGGCGAGAGGATGAGTGTTGAGGACCGGTAGGGACTTGTTGAGAAGGGGGCCAACGGAAACTTCTACAGTAGTGACGTTGCTTCTTGCAGGATGAAATTGTAGAGGGCCTTACTTGATGATAGACTTCGTGTATGCTCGACCGGAGCCTTGAAGGAACAGCGAAACCTTGAAGGAACATTGAAGAAAATATGGCTTTCTTGATAGGCGTGTCGTGTCCGGACACGACACCCCCATCAAGAAAGCCATATTTTCTTCAATGTTTCTTCGCGCTCTTAGTATCGCCAGTCCGGAATACATGGATGCCGAATTAGAAAAATTCAACAGTATTAGAAGTGATCTGTGTTACCCACCTGCTTTTTTGGAATCTTGTCTTAACAAGGCGAAACGAACTTTCTATCGTATGAATAATAACCCTCGCACTTTGTCGAAGAATATTTTAGTACTTCCATTTTTCCCAGGCTTTTTAGGCATTGCTGATGTACTTAAACTTTTGAATATTAATGTAGTATTTTCATATAACAATATTGTGAAAAATATCATAGTAAAAAGTAGCCCTACCAATAATTCAGGCGTTATCTATAAAATTGGTTGTAAACAATGTGATTCCTTTTACATTGGACAGACGGGAAAGGATTTGAACACGTGTGTAAAACAGCATCAATATTCCGTTAGAACGGGACAGTCGTCCAGTGCCCTTTTCATCCATTTGTCAGAGTTATCCCACTATATTGATTGGAATCAGGGCTGTGGAGTCGGTCAATTTTGAGTGGAGTCGGAGTCGGAAGTGCATAGTTGGATGGAGTCGGAGTCGGAGTCGGTGCAAATCCTTCAACTATAACCATAGCAGCCTAGGCCTAGACCTAGCTCAATTTTATGAATAAAATAGATTTAACCTAATGTTTTAATATATAATATAATATATAAATAATATATAATATATAAATATATAAATATAAATAATATATAAATATAGTTGCTTATAATTAATAAGGATTATAATTAATTAATTAACATAATTAATAATAAGGAAATTTAAAAATTTTTTACTAGCAACCCTAAATCTTTTTCAGATTTTTAGATTTTAATTTGATAAGTAATGATAGCAGCGTAATGTCACATCAAAAGTATAAATCTGCTGTTTTTGAATATTTTTCACTCACTGCTGATGGAAAATATTACGTATGTCAGTGCCAAAAGGGCACTGATGATCAGGAAAAAATATGTGATGCCAAAATTAGTGCCTTCTCAGGTGAAGGATCCAATGCTCGAACAAGAGCAGGAAATCTAAAACGCCACCTTCAACGGCATCATCCAAAGGATTACAAAATTGTGAATGAAAAGGATGATGAAAGAAAGAAGAAGGCTGATGACAATTCAAGCACAAGTTCTCGTCAAACTACTGTCACAAAATATTTTATGAGTGAAAAAGTCACAGTGACTATGACAGCAGACAAATTTAAAGCATGCATAATTGAAATGGTTGTAAAGAATTCTCTCCCTCTAACATTTTTTTCAACCCCGGCCTTTGCTAATCTGAATGTGGAAATGGCAAATATACTTGGCATTTCATTAGAACGTGGCAACATTCGTAATATGATAATGGAAGAATCGCAAAAGCAGAAGCATGCACTAAAAGAATGTCTTCGAGGACGAATCCTGTTCTTAAAGATGGATTCCTGTACTCGCCATAGAGTAAACTATTTTGCAATTAATATTCGCTTTATCGATGATAAAAAAGAAGTAGTCACGCGGACATTAGCAGTAAGAGATACTAAAGCACAGCATACCAGTGATTATCTTGAAAAACTACTAATGGATGTATTAAATGATTTTAACATCAGAAAGGACCAGGTATTGTCAATTGTAACGGACAATGCTTCCAACATGGTGAAAACACGAAAAATTTAACAAAAAAGAAGTTGTGGAAGATTCAGAAAACAGTGATGATTACGTTGATGATTATTCTGAAGATAATGAACAAGTAATGGTGGTTGATGATCATGATAGTCACGATACATTAGATTCATTTGTGGATACTGCAGCAAGAATATCCAAAATCCATCATATGCGCTGCAGTGTCCACACACTGCAGTTGGCAATACGCGATGGCTTGAAAGGACAACATGCAGCTAATCTCATTGGAAGAATACGAAAAGTTGCTGTGGCAGCTAGAACGCCAAAACTAGACTCTATTTTGAAGCGACGAGCTGGCAAAGGAGCAATTTTGGACCAAGCGACTCGGTGGGGCAGCACATACATAATGATTCAACGGATTCTTGAAATAAAACCTTTCCTTAGCGACATGGCCTCCCCGGATGTCATCATGACTGAGGCTCAGTGGGATCAGGTAAAACAACTCGAGGGCTTACTTCGCCATCCTTATAACGTGACAAAAAAATTGCAATCAAATGATTTGACTCCTGGCTTATTCTATAAGGAGTGGAAGACGCTTATTTTCCGTCTTTCTCAAACTGGTGGCATACTAGCCGATGATATAAGGAATTCGATGATACAGAGAGAAAAGCTTCTGCTAGACAATGATATTCTTTTGGCTGCTATATATGTTGATGCCATGTACAGAGTGACATTAACAGAAGCGCAGCAAATCAGAGCCAAAGCTGCCTTATGTGATGTAGCCATACATATTGAAGGTCTACGAGATCATGGTCATGATGAATCCGAGGCAGTAGTTGGGTCACTTCATGGCAGTCATACGATTTCGTCGTCGTCATCAAATTCAGGCTCTGATGAAGAATTAGATTTTGAAAAACATCTGGACAGACAAGAACGATCAAAGCGAAGGCGATTGGAATTGGAACAGGAGGAACACCCCCAGAGTGCATTGGATAAATTCAAAATCAATTTCTATAAATCATTGGAGGAGGTGGAAAAGATTGATCGTTCATCAAAGTTGACTGTGAAAGAAGCAATTGCTAAATACCCCAAAATTGTCTAAGATGCTTCTATGACTGTTACGGCCTTGCCACCTACTCAAATTAGTGTAGAACGCTTATTTTCAGCCCTTAAAATCATCCGCTCTGACTTAAGAGCGTCACTGAAAGAAGATTTAATGGAAGCGATCCTTTTTTTAAGAACAAATTCAGTTTAGGTTAGTACATTTTGTTACGGTTGTTTATAATAATACAAAAACATCTTATTAATTTGCTAAACCAATAATAATCTTATTTTGTTTAAGCTTCAATCAGTTTGTATTTTGGGATTTATTGTAATTTTTGAATA
The DNA here is from genome assembly GCA_023014485.1 of Bathynomus jamesi. NCBI lineage: Eukaryota > Metazoa > Arthropoda > Malacostraca > Isopoda > Cirolanidae > Bathynomus > Bathynomus jamesi. Next base: position 1,226,776 of record JAJOZX010000222.1, on the reverse strand, counting down.
AAGAGAAAAAAAGCCATTAAGGCATAGTTACAGCCACTAAGTAACCTGATGAGTCATGTGGTGGTGACGAAATGCCTTGTTTATGAATCTCCATTGGCCTAATAAAGCTAATCGTAATCAATTTGGCCTTAACATTCCATCGGAGTCGGAGTCGGAGTCGTAATTATACAAGTCAGATTTCTGAAGTCGGAGTCGGAATGTTAAAATTTTTGGAGTCGGAGTCGGAGTTGAAGTCGGCAAATTTTATCACCGACTCCACAGCCCTGATTGGAATAATGCTTCAATTTTGTTTTACTCAAGCAACATTGTTAATAGAAATATTCTTGAGTCTGCCTGCCATTATTCAACTTACAAATAATTTTAACATTAGCCAGGGCCTTTTTTCGCTTGATCCTGTTGTTTCGAATTCGTTCAGAACGGATTTAGACAAGAGGGGCAAAGTGCTAAAACTCTGGTAGTTTTTCTTATAAATTTGTATGCTCCTCCTACAATTTTTATTTTTCTATTTTATTTTTTTTTGTGTGACCTATATATAGTCTCGAACTTGTTATTTATTTCAGTGTTCCTGAGGATGTCATTAGACGAAAGCGCTTGAGCACCATTCTGTGTTTCCTTTTTCCTTCGTGGTTATTTTCATCATAAATATTATTCACGTGTTACTTTCGTGAAATAATTTTCATATATATATATATATATATATATATACATATATATATATATATATATATATATATTTAGGGTGTCTCTTATTGGGTAGTCAAAAATTGAAATGTTGAATTATTTTATCTGCGCCCCCTAAAATAGTTCCATTTAGCATAAAAACTAAAACTTGAAAGTTTGACACAAATTGGCTCATATTTAGGGGTCGCCCCCGGCTAATAAAAATGGTGACCATGGCATAATAGCTCCTGACATATGATTATGCTCATTATACACATAATTCCTTCCTTCTTTTTTAGTTTGATTCGTTTTTATAAGTATAGGCCTTCTTATTTATCATTGATCCTTTTCTAACCTATCCTTGATGTTGTTATAATCCATCCTTTGGTCCTCAATCCTTCTTTATCCCAATCCTTTTTCTCCTATCCAAAATCCTTCCTGGCTCTTTTTTTATATAGAATCAGCAATGAAGCATTGATACAAAAAAAAAACCATTAGTTTATTATATAGAGATAAATTCAAAATGCCAGTGCTATTTACATACTTTAATTACTTTAATTAGCATTATTTCCTTATACAACATTTATTTAATATACAATGATTATACAATATGGTGTATTTTAAGATGCGACCTCATTGATGGTTATTTTTTGAGAAGAACAGTTTTTGATGGAACTGGGTGACTCTGGCGGTGTTTTGCAACAATTTGGAGCAGGAACTGGAGCTGCTCTTCCCCCACTGTCAATTTCTTATTCAGCTCTTGAACAAAAGCTACTGCACGTTCTGCCCGGTCATTTACAACAGATAGAGCTGCAACAATAGCTCTGGCCCTTAAATATTCACAGTTGGATGTCCAAGTGCTGGGTGCCTTGTTCAGAAATCCTTCTGGCAAATTCAGCTTAGTAAAGAATTCTCTAGTATTTCTTGTAACAAGTTGGTGTAGTCCTTCACCAGAGCAGAAGGTCGATTCAGGAATCCGAGGACGCTTGGGTGGTCTATCAGTGGACTCATCTTCTAATGCCTTTACCATGCGTTTCTTTACATCTGTAGTAATTCGCTCATCAAAGAAAGCAAGACCAACTGCTTCTTCAGACAGGTACCATAAGTGGTTAGAGAGCTTTTTTTTAGTTGCATCAGAAATCTTTTTGTTAGGATAATTAATCAATGACCTCATAAGGAGCCAGTCATTAAATGGGGTTTCAATAGGGAGTGAGGATGTTGTCCAAGCCTTCATATAGATGAGAACAGAAAAAAGGGAAAGATCTCGAATTCCTCGTTCTTCAGTCTTAGTCATCTTGAACTGGTTTCGAAAAAGCCACATCTTGATAGAATAGAGCGCTTTGGACATCCAGCGAGCTCGATGCATGGCACCTGGTGCACGAAACTTGATGCCTTTATTGGGGACACCTCCAAGAAAGATGATGGACAGATCCAAAAGTTCTTGATAGTCATCCAGTAGCATAGGTGCCTGGGATCTAGCAAACTGAATTAGTTCAGTTTTAGACTGGATAATTGCTTCTTTAGTAATCGTGTCTGTCTCACCTGTTTGGAACTGGCTTTGATCAACAGAAGTCCAATTGTCACGAAAACGCTTAAAGATCAATATCTCTGGACCAGTTGATGTAGATCCCAATGTTGCTTCAAATGCAGCTCCCAACAATAAATCTAAAACATGGTGTCTACAAGGCAAGTACAAAACATCATGTCCCAATTTTGCTTCGATGAGAGCACAGGCTCCACTATATTGACCCGTGTTTGAAGCTGTTGTATCGAAACAAATTGCTTTTACTCTCTCTGTAATTCCCCATTCATTCAGGCAGTTAAAGACGGCTTCAGCTTGTGCTTCTCCAGTTGAGTTTGGGATTTTGGGGACACCAAGCAGCTTTTCAACACCAGGTCCTGACACAAGTACTGGGAGACGATCAATGTGCTTGTGCGAGGTGAGGTCCTCCATCATCTTGCCATCCCAGTGGACTGTCATAGAACATTCTCCATGGAAATGCTCCTTAAGTTCTTTAGCATGACGAGCTCGGTTCTTATTTCGAAGGCGATGGATAGAATGTTGTTTATGTTGTAATCTGAAGCGTCCAAACCAAAGCTTTTAGCTGCCTCTGCGAGGATAAATGTTGCCTTTCTAGAGGAAATTTGTGTACGATCCAGGGCAGCAGACATCTGAATTGTCATGATGTTTTTCATGCCTCGTTTTTTCTTAGATTTTGGTAAAGCACAAGCTCCTTGATCTTGTCTTATCAAGCAATATTTTCAGCTACAAACTTAACAATTATCTCTAATATATTCATTTAATTGAATTCATCATAAATATGATGATTAATTAATTAAAAACATATGTTTAGTATACTTGACAACTGCTAGTAATTTCAAATATTAATTGCATAAATAATAGCTATATTTTATGAACTTTAATAAGCGGGGGCAACCTCTAAAAATTGTTCAATCCAAAACATTTTTTATATGTGATGTTTTTTCAACCAATGGAACTGGTTGATGGGGCGCAACCTAAAAAAATCAACACTTCGAAAATAAGAGACACCCTAAATATATATATATATATCCAGTGTGGGATTGACTCAATGTTAAGTTCTTTGACTGTGCCAAATTATGGTGCAAAAACTTTTTTAATACTCGTTGAAACCTTCGCAATAAGGTTGATCGAATTCACCACTTTGAAGCGTGAAAACTTATTGAATGTTCCTCCTCCTGATATGGTGATGTTAGATTAGGATGTTTTATTCGTATGTGTTCCCATTCGATCAAGAGCGTGTTCCAACATTTTTAGTCCCCCTCCAGAGATTTTCCTATGTCACACGCGCACCTTCACGAAATGCTGTAATTCCGTTCATCATCGGTCATCGTACATTGACCATCATTCACATTCCGTAACCCATTGGTGTCCAGAGGTCTTTTTCGAGACTGAACAAAATCGTCTGGCATTAGCCAAAACAAAATCAGTAAAGTGACGCTGGGCACTAATTGGGGTTGCCAGGTGTCCGGTACTGAACCGGAGAGTCCGGTATTTGGGCCCTCTGTCCGGTTAAAAAAATCAAAGAATACCGGACACGTAAAAGTAAACCACGTCTTTATGTCTTTGTTTTTTTTATTTTTATCTTAATAGGTGTAGCTTTAATAGATCGTCTGCTTTTTTTTTGGTTATCCATAATTTGTTGTTTTTTAAAGTCAATAATTATTTTACATATTTTTCTATCGCGATCTGATAAAGAATTGGATAGTTTCACATCGTTGTATTGGATCGAATTTTGTGCATGTTATGTAATTTTGTTCGAATAAAAGTTAAATGCGGATAAAGTTGATTTCTTTTCATTAATACCTAAATGTTTTCAATGTTATTTGTAAATCGGTTCCGGTATTATTTTCCGGTTAGTGTTATTTATCCATATAATTAACTGATTTTATAAAGCATCTAATGAACCGATTTGCGAGTAATGAAGAAAATACATTTTTACTTTTTTACACCCTCCCCCCAGGCTGCTGCTGTCCGGTATTTTTGTGGAGGACATCTGGCAACCCTAGCACTAATGAGTTAAATTATTCATTCAACATCTTCGTTTTCAAAGGCCGAACGAATCCACTGTAAATATTTAATTGTTCCATTTACTGGTTCGGGAAGTAACACAGAGTCCTCAGGGGATAACCCTGAACAATGTGAGGATAAATAACCTCTCCTACGTTGATGATGTTGATTTGATAACGCAGAGTATTCGGGATATCAAGAGATTGGCCACGCAATTCAAAGATGCTGTAAGCGCTGTAGGACTACAAATCGACGAAGGTAAAACTAAAATTATTGAGGTTTCAAGAAGAAATGCACAGATTCAGGGACATGTTAAAATCAGTGATTTGAATGTAGAGTGTGTAGGAGACTTTCAAGTGTCTGGGATTAGTCCTAACGAATTATGCGGCAAGAATGGATGGGACGAAAATGCCACGGAGGGTATTAGTGGGAAATGTGGAGGGAGTGCGACCCCTCGGAAGACCGAGAAAGGGATGGAGGGACTGTCTCGAGGAGGATGTCCAGCAAAGTGGAGGATACCGAAAAGGATGGATGGAGCGGGCGCAGTAGAGAGATGAAAGGAGAGACCTTTCAAGAGCGGCAATGGGTCTTAACGTGGCTCGATAGCCGCAGCAATAAGTAATTAAGAGAGTAAGTAATTTACTGAATCACTTATGGAACTATTTCTTGGTAAAACGAATGGTCGATCATAGAAGCCTTTTGAACATCTTTCCTTTGTTGCACTGATTTTGAACCAATTACACACACACACACACACACACACACACACACACACGCACACGCACACACATATATATATATATATTAGGGTGGCCCTTATTTTTCGAAATTGCAAATTTCACCGTCTCACCCCGTCAATATATTCCATTTGACAAAAAAACAAAATGTGCCAAATCTCGAGTAATTATAAATATTCTTATTGGTCCCGCACAAGGACTCAAATTTAGTTAATTATTGAAACATAAATACACGAATTTTTTATTAGCGTTCCATTATAAGGGCAAATAACAGCAGTTAAAGAACAACATAAACTAAAATAGACATTGACTACTGATTAATTAGAAACTGAATTGAACTAAACATTTTAGGACTGAAAGCATAGTAAATTTGGCCTAGTAGCGATGGTTGCTTATGAGGCCCCCCTAAATATTAATTGATTTTAATAAAACTTCTTTGGTACACGTTTTATATTAATAGGAAAAAAATGCGGGGGTGAGGCCCCGAAATTTCGGTTGATTGGGTGGTTCTTATACATATAAGAACCACCCAATCAACCCAAATTTTGGGGTCTCACCCCCGCATATATACACCTTTCCTTTCAACCTTTCAAATGTTCCGTGCGATGATTCCTCATTTCACGAAGGTCAAGCTTGTTGTCCCTCTTGAGTTGGCCTGGTGAAGTAGTGAGTTGGTTTCTTATACTCTCCACCTCACATAGCCAGGTACGCGCGGCTCATCGGGGATTGCTCTAAGCCAGGCGTCAAATCTTCTTTTGAAGATGTCCACCGCAACACCACTCGTGTTCCTTAAGTCTTTGGGCAGCTGATTAAACAGTTTTGGTCCTCTCACAACAAAACTATTTTCTTTCAGGGTTAAGGATGTTCCCTGTTTAGCCTTTAATTTGGGAACACGACACAGTCTTCCTTTTCTACTTTCATTGTTGTTTGGGGAGTTACAGGGTTCAGATTAAAATTAGGGACTAGGTTCTCCATTATTTTCCAAGTGTAAATAATGGTGTATCTCTCTCTTCTCCTTTCCAGTGAATGTAGGTTTAATTCGTTTAACCTTTCCCAGTAATTTAGTTCTTTGCACCCATTGATCTTGGCTGTGAAGCTTCTCTGAATCCCTTCTAGCTGTCTAATGTCTCCTTTTTTATATGGGGATGTTAGGACCGAGCAGTATTCCAATTTGGGTATGATCAGTGTTTTCAGTAGAAGAATCATTATATTCCTACCCCTTCGTTTAAAGGTTCTCAGTATCTTCCCAGTTATTCTCTTTGCTCTGTTTACTTCTATCTTATTTTGTGTTTTAAATTTCGCATCATCACTCATTACAACCCCTAAATCTTTTGCTTTAGAATTTTTCTGAATTTCCCGTCCATTTGGGGTATAATATTCAATGGATTTTAGGTCCTCCATATAATATATATATATATATATATATATATATATTAGTGGTGGACCGGATGTCAGTTTTTCAACATCTGCGGATGCGGATGCGGATATTTAGTTAATCTATCAATATACTGTAATATAGAATTATGAGTATATGACATAATTTTTCAAATTTCGTGATATTACTATTATGGCAGGCAATGCATAAGAATTAAAATTAATATTAATGTTTTCATTATGATAAAAATAATAACTTTCTCAAGAGTTTCAGGCACAGAAGATTCAATGAAACAAGTTTCATTCAATTTTCTGTTACCAAGTATTTATATTTTGAGGTTTATATATTTGTTTGTTCATTAATAATTAATACTTTACATGAAATATGCATGACTGGGCCTTATAAGCTACTTTATAAGCTAATTTAATTGTAAATTGCATAATTTATTAGAGGTAATATCCGCATAACATCCGCAGTCAGAAGTGCGGATGTTAAAAATGATGCGGATGCGGATATCCGGTCCACCACTAATATATAAGAGAATGGAAATGGGTTCAGATAAACAAGAGCAAGGATTTCAAAAAGGATTTACTGTTTACGAGGAAATAGACTCGCTATAGGTAGATGTCTTGACTGCATTTTGTAACCGTTTGGCCTAAAACATGCTTTCTACTAGTCACTGATTTCTACTGTCAAATTCAAAGCAAAATTATTAGAGCTTTGGTTGTCTTGTTTATGCTTAAATAGGAAATTCGAATCCGGGGCCTGACTACGAGTCGCGGGGGCTAACCAGGGAAGCGCAAGTGTTTCCCTCTGGTGATGAAGTATGCGCCAAGTTGCGTTCGCCTTTTTCCTGTCGTAGCTTAGTGGTCAACGCCGACGACTCCGAGTTAGAGGTCCTGGGTTCGAATTTTGGTAGGGATTATTTTGCATAACCTTTAACCTTTGGTTAGCTTCCGCCCGAATTGTTCATTCTGACGAAGGTCAAGCTTTTCACTCCACATTAGATCTACAGTTTAACGTGGAATCCGAACCACGCCCCATCAGCAGCCCAGCATCTTAACCACTAGGCCACCTAGGGTACCCATTTATCTACCAACCACTTTCTTTATTGTGTGGAAGGATGAACAGCTAGGTTTTGCCGTCGGGCCTCGAACCCGGGGCCGATGGATTCGTAGTCAGCGACGCTAACCACTACACCACCGAGGCGCATATATATATATATATATATATATATATATATATATATATATATATATATATATATATATACAGGGTGGGCCGTAAGTTTCCATACATAGGAAAAATAAACATTTTTTTATGGACAACCATTTTTATTTATATAATATGCTCTACATGGTTGCCATTGTTTTGAAAACACATTTCAATACGTGTTCCCCACTGTTGATGAACACGCATTAGCACAGTTGACGTTATGCTTGTAATGGCGTTGGTGATACGTTCCAATAACGTATGTTTTGCCGATTAACCTCTCCATTGACGTAAAAATTTGCTTCATCAGTAAACAAGATCTTAGTTGAAAAGTTTGCATCCTCGTTCACTTTGGTTAATGCCCATTCACAGAATTCCATCCGTCTATCCGGGTCGTCTTCACTCAAATGCTGTGCCATATGCAATTTGTATGGATGCCATTTGTTTGCTTTCAAAATGCGCCTGATACTCGATCTGCTGACACCACTTTCTGCAGACAACCGTCGTGTACTTTTTCTGGGACTCCGTGTAAGCGCTGTAAGTATCGTAGCTGTTGTGTCTTCATCGGTGGCTGTACGTCTTGGACCACTTCGCGGTTGATCTGCAACATTTCCAGTTTTCTGAAACTTGTTAATAAGTTTTGCCACAGTGTCGTGTGTGATGTTCGTTCCATGTTTTCTGTTAAAGTTCATTGCAACCATGCGACTGCTTCCCGACCCAGCCATCAGTATGATTTCAATTCGTTGCTCTTTCGTCAAACGCATATTCTTAGGGTATCTGAAACATAAAAACAAACGTTTAAATTTTCCTATGTATGGAAACTTACGGCCCACCCTGTATATATATATAAAACAAGTTACTAATCTTTTAGCTCTGAAGTACTTATTTTAAGTGTGGAAGCGTTGCGAGATGGAGGAGGAGGCAGTTTGGGGAGGGAAAGGAGGGAGTGTGTGTGTGTGTGTGTGTGTGTGTGTGTGTTTTCAATAGAAAGAAAGATTCGTTGAAAGAGTGATTGAAAAGAAGGACATTATAAAAAAGAAGGAGGTTGACATGGCGTTCGTGGGTTGGGAAAATGTATGTAACAAATATGGAGGATTTGTGGCAAGTGCCCAGATTTTACGATACTGAAGAAATATGGCTAAGTGTAAAAGGTAAAACGAATTTCGAGATTGGTCAAGTACACCTGTGAGTGGTGATGTATAAATAAAAACGGTTATTGAGATGAAACGAAAATGCTAAGGTCAGTGGAGGATATACTCGTAATAGTGAATGTAAAGGAAAGCTACAGACCTGATATGTAAAGATAACGTTAAGTTACGTTGAATTAAGCGACGAATTAACTCAAAGATCAACGGTACACCTATACAAATTTTTTTTAATAGGACTGCGCGTCTCACAACCGATGTCGTGTCCAGGGGACATAATCAGTAAGGTTATATACTCTTACACTGTCTTACAGTCACCGTAATTACCTCTGTAAGGCTAGGTTAAGGGCTATGTCGTGGCCAGTGTCGTAACACTGCTTCCCGTCGATCAGCGAAGTTAAGCGAAACTGGGTTTGGAGAGTAGTTAGATAGGAGACCGTTCTCCGCGTCTAGATTATATTGCGACTCGCGGTTCGGATCCCACGTAAAGCTGTACGTCCCCTCCGTCATATGACCTTAGATATTGCGAATAAAGTTAAACAACTCTACCATTACCTTACATTGGCTAGGTCAACTCTTAATACCACCGCATACCACTAAATAGTTAACTCTAAGTGCATGACGTGTATATATATATATATATATATATATATATATATATATATATATATATATATATATATATATGATGCAAACCCACAGGGTCCCATATATATCTGATAATTTAACCCCTTTACTCAATGTACAGGGTGGGTAAAAAAAAACCTATTACCCTGATTTTGAACAATATAATTTTACCTTTATCAAATGTTATTTGTACAATCAATATATATGTCCCGTATAGAATTCTATGGTCTATCTCGTAGTGAAGTTGGATTTTTGCTAACTGTAACCATTATTTTGTAATTTGCTGTTATACAGACACGGGTAGAAAAACTTTCTTTTTCTATACAGTTACCTAAGTGAGTCCAAGATTATGCGGAATGTACCCTCCTCCATTATCAATGCACTGCTTGCAACCTTGACTTCTCCCTTATCGACGGCAGTAACACATCAAGGATTTTTTTCTTGGTAATAAGTAGGGATGGGCCGGATAGCAAATTTACCGGATAAGGATATCCGGAGATGAAAAACACCGGATACAGGATATCCGGTCGAATATCTAGCCAGTTAGTTGTTGAAAAAACTAATCTACTAGGGGCACTCAATATATTTTGCCCCACCCTTTTTTCTTAGCTAAATAATAGGCCATGGGGCTGAAATGTCTTTTGGGCTGTAAGTTTGAACTTTCTGCGCTTCACATAACTGGATTTTTCCAGTTTGAACCTTCCCTCCTTGTATAAAACCGCTTTTAAACGCCCTTGTATAAAACCGATGGTTAACGCAGTTTCGAAAATGGCGTCTGATAGTGATGTGCGACGTAAACAGAGCTGTTATCGAGTTCTTAACCGCAGAGAAGGAAACAGTTGGAAATATTCACAAACGTCTACAAAACGTTTACGGAGATGCTGTTGTTGATCGAAGCACAGTTGAATGCTGGTCTAAACGTGTGAGATCATCGGAGAGAGGGAGAACCAGCCTCGATGATGAGCCACGCAGCGGTCGCCCGGCATCGGCTGTGACATCTCACACTGTGCAACGTGCTAACAGCATCATTCGATCAAATTAGCGCGTCACATACAAGGAGCTATCACTGGAGCTAGGAATTAGTGAAGGAAGTGTGAATACGATAATTCAGCAACTGGGATACTCAAAAGTATGTTCACAGTTTGTTCCTCGCCAACTGACTGAAGATCACAAAGCCCAAAGAAAAGAAATTGCTTCCGAGTCGTTGGTTCGATACGAGACAGAAGGGGATGACTTCCTTTCACGAATTGTGACTGGGGATGAGACTTGAGTACACCACTTTGAACCTAAAACAAAACGCCAATCCATGGAGTGGCATCACGCAGACTCCCCACGCGAGAAAAAGTTCAAAATGGCTCCCTCTGCAGGAAAGGTTACGGCCACCATCTTCTGGGACATGAAAGGGGTGATTCTGGTGGACATTATGAAGAAAGGACAAACAATCAACTCGGAGGCATATATTGCTACCCTACAGAGAGACTCCAGAGACGTATAAAGTGAGTTCGACCGGAGAGAAAACTAGAAGACGTACTTCTTTTGCACCATAACGCAACGCCACACAAAAGTTTGCAAACAAGAGAGGCCATCACAAAAATGCGCTTGACTGTGTTACCCCACCCTCCATACAGCCCGGATCTGGCACCTTCAGACTTCCGGTGGCCAGACTTTACTGAGATGGGATCTACTTTTTCCAAAGTTCTCCCTATACGATCCACCAGCCCAGTTATATATATATATATATATATATATATATATATATATATTAGGGTTTCTCCTTATATGCAGCTTTCTTCATCCCAGGAAATCCCGAGAATTCCCTGAAAAATGAAGCCAATTCCCGGGATCCCCGGAAATCCAGGAAATGGTTGTATATTTAAGAGAACGGTAATTTTTTTTATTGTTCAGTGATAAAATACCCTTTTGGAATTGGGATAACCAATTACTTATGCCTAAATGACCACTTTTGCATTGTAATATTTGAATTGAGTTTACCAATCAGTGGTAGCTATTTATTATTTATTAAACATAATATTTATCATGCTATTCATCTGCAGGGGACAAATAAAAGGCTAAAATATTATATTCTTTTAATTATAATTAAGTGCATTTGCAAATAAAAAAAGAAAAAGAAACTTCATTCAAAAAAATAACTTATACCTTTTATCTCAACATATTTTACCTTAAAATATTTAGCCAATACAAAAAAATAAAAATAAAATAAACTTCATTAGAAAAAATAATTTCATCCTTTTATCTTAAAATATTTATCTTAAAATATTTAAAGAGTCAATCAACATTTTTAAAATAGCTTCTTAAAAAACAAACAATCGATACTTCTATCACTAAGACGAGTTCTCAACTTGGTGATAAATAAACCTGCTGCAGAAAAGGCTCTTTCTGATTCAACAGAGGTTGGCGGAATGGTTTTCAGTGCATCAAATAAACTCATGATGTTTGAAGTTCTTTTCCCTATTGTCTCGAATAACTGCAGTTATTCAAATGCTTGCTTAAACTATGAGCAAGATGAGTTGCCTGCGATCGCTAGATAATATACTGAGACTCGGTTCCTTGTATTATACGCAGCGCTAGCGACATTCCCTCGGCCAGTTTTTGGCATACGGGCCCACTTTTAGATTGCTCTAAGTTGCTAATGCTAATAGGTGTTCATTTAAGAAAGCAGAAAAGTAGAATAAAATGTGGTAAATATTATGCAGTTTTCTTTAATTCTACCCAAGAGCCTTCTAATAGCAAAAGAAAAAAACAAATAAATCAATAAAAAATAAATTAAGTCATTTTAAAATTCCAGGATTTCCCGGGATATTTGTCCAATTCCCGGGATTTTCAAATCCAATAAAAACAGCCGGGATCCCGGGAAAGAAACCCAAATATATACATATATATATACACACACACACACACACACACACAGAGAGAGAGAGAGAGAGAGAGAGTTACAAGGAGTTACAAGGAAAAGAAGTACCTCAAAAGGCCTTGCGGCCCATACCAAGGAGGTACCAATGCCAACGGGTGCCACGGAAAATTTTCTACACGCTCAAATAGTGTGCAAGATTTGGTCTAACTTTTTCTTGAAATGATCCACAGAGGAACTGTTCACAACTTCTGAAGGTAAACTGTTCCACGTGTCACAAATCTTATACGTAAAGTAATTCCCACACACACTAGTCCTAAACCGTTTCAAATCCAACTTCCAACCATTGTTGCGAGTTGGGTTATCATTTAAACTAAACATGCTTCTAAAATCGACATCGTTGAACCCGCGTAAGAGCTTGAAAACCTCGATCAGTTGACCGCGCAGCCTCCGAGTTTCCAGCGAAAACAAGTTCAGGGCGCGTAAGCGTCGATTGTAGCCCATATGCCTAACGGAAGGGATTAACTTTGTGGCCCTCGCCTGCACTCGCTCCAGCCTCTCAATATCTTTCCTGAGGGTGGGCGACCAGAACTGCACAGCATACTCCAGGTGCGGCTGAACCAGGGAATTGTACAGAGAGAGCACAATCTCCTTGTTTCGAAACTGAAATTGCCTTGATATAACCCAACAGCTTCTGGGCTTTCTTTTCCACCTCTACGCACTATTTCGTAAACTTAAGGTTGCTGCTAATTAGCACACCCAAGTCCTTTTCTAAATCAGTCACCTCGATATTACTCCCCAACATCGAGTAGTCCGACTTGGGATTGGCGTAGCCAATGTGCATCACTTTGCATTTACCCAAGTTAAACGGCATTTGCCATTTTTTGGACCACTCTCCTATCCTACCAAGGTCCGCACGCAGTTCCTCGATCGCTTCGGGCGTCCCAACATTGGCCCCAAGCTTGGTGTCATCAGCGAATTTGGCGATCCGACTGACGATGCCACCGTCGATATCATTTATGTAAATGATAAACAACAGCGGCCCTAAAACGGAACCCTGAGGAACCCCACTAGTGACCGAGGCCCAACCCGAACTAACCCCTTTAATTACCACCCTCTGCCGCCTGTTCTTCAGCCAGTTTTCAATCCACCTTGAGAGAGAGAGAGAGAGAGAGAGTAAAATTAAGTGAATATAAAAATATAGCGAAATGCACACAGATATATTTTTCATTAAATTTTAACCCCAAACTTATTAGAAATTAGGTATACTGGAATAGGAAGAGCTTACTTTACTGATGTGATGATTTGCACTGCATGCAATGGCACCGGAAGTGGGGGGGGGGGGCGCTTGGCCCCCAAAAGTTGTTAAGGGTAAGGTGTACACCCCTACACCATACATACGCCCCCCATGAGATGTGGGAATTGTATTGTTTTTACAGATGAATTGTATTGTTTTTTCAAATGAAACGCCGTGCATCTGGTGCTGAATGTCGGAAGTTGAAGAGAAAGAAGGATCTTGAAAAAAGTGCCAAAGAATGTCGAAGTATACGGGATTTCATGCAACCTGTGGTGCCTCCTCAACCTGTGACACCCTCTTCTGTGACTCCTCCGTCTCTGGCACTGGCGCCCTCTTCTGTCACAAATTCTGTGACTCCTCCGTCTGTGGCAGTGGCGCCCTCTTCTGTGACTCCTCCGTCTCTGGCACTGGCGCCCTCTTCTGTCACGAGTTCTGTGACTCCTCTGTCTGTGGCAGTGGCGCCCTCTTCTGTGACTGGTTTATTTCATCTGCTTTCATTTTCTTTACTACATAGGTGCATATGGATGATAAAACTTAAAACTTTATATTGAAAAAAATGCCCCTTACTGAGATTGCCCACCCCCAATATCAAATTGCTTCCGGCGCCCCTGACTGCATGGCATCAGCAAGCCGTGTGTAGTCCGGATTGTAGCTGCTGATTGCTAGCCTCAAACAACCATTCAGGTGATCATCTGTCAGAGTGGCTTGGTATTTTGATTTGATGATATTCATGTGTGAGAACGTTGACTCATAAAGGTAGGTTGATCCAAAAAATGCTGTCAAGTACATGTCACTTTTTCTGACATTCGGATACTTTTCTTCAAGAAGTAGGTGCCAAAAGTTTCCTTTTGAAGACCTGGATTTGATTTGAATGTTGTTTCGCAGTCAAAATTTCATTCTCGATTACAGATATGTCCATATTAAACAATAAGGCCATTTTTGATGCAATATCATCAATGCCAAAGTTTGCACCAAATGGGAAGCACATGAATGTTGCTACAGGTTCTAGTGTTGCTAAGTCTTGGAACCGTCTGTTGAAGTCTGTAATAACATTCTGCAACTGTTCATCGTATCGAACACTGTCAAACTGGTCGCATTCTTTCCCGTGACTTTCCAGCTCTGACATCATGTTTTTGAAGTTCCGCAATTGGTGTCGCTGCAGCTGTGAGGATACCAGTTCTAGTTTTTGTTTAAAAGCAATCACTGAGGTAATCGTTTCAACAATAGTTTTTTTTTTACCTTGCAACTCTAAGATTAGCTGATTTAGAAAAGCAGTGGTGTCAGTCAAAAAAGCTAAATCTAACAGCCACACTTCGTCTTCCAACTCTTTGTAATATGTTTCTTTTAACTTCAGAAAGTCTTTAATTTCAGGTAAGAGATTCCTAAACCTCTGCTGGAATTTACCTCTACTTAGCCACCTGTGTGCAACAAAAGGTCAGTGTGTTCTGCTTTATTTCTTCTAGCTGAGACCGGAAGAGACGCCTTTGTAGACTTCTCGCCCGAATAGAACAAACATTCTTATGGGAAATATCCATAATTTCTTTAATATTCAACATTTTACCACACAATGCTTGGTGAATTATGCAGTGATAATTAAAGAAGTTTGGAAACCTTTTGTCACTTGTCAGTTGTTATGCTCACAAGCTTGTGAAGTGGGAATTGCGTGTCGTTAACAAACTCACTGAATGCATGAAAAATGTCCTCACCTCGAGTTTTCCCTCTTAAAGGTAGGATTTTAAGCAGTTCTTCTTTGGCAGTCATATCTTTAAACACGATTCTAATAAAAATGCATAACTGTAATGAGTCGATTAAATCTGTCGAGTCATCAAACTGAAGTGAAAGGAACACGCAGTCATGTATATCTTTCTTCATTCGTTCCACCAAATTCTCATCCATTACTTCACAACGCCGCATCACAGTGTTTCTGGATAGCTGAAGCTGGTTCATAGCAGACAGTATTTCCGATTTATTACTGAAATTCTGAAACAACGACTCTTCTGCCTCTGTAAATGCTTCTTTGAATATTTCTCCATCCTGAAAAGGTTTCTTGTGTTTCGCAAGTACACGGCTCACCCGAAATGACGCAATTGTTGCTGCTTTCGATTTTATGCTAGGCCCTGTAAAGATAGACTGCTGAGCACTAAGTTGAGACTTAAGTTTATTGACTTTTCTCTTACGTAGTTCACTTTCAGCTGGGAAATCAGTCATACCGCTTGTGAATAGTTTTAAAATGCCTCTCTAAATTCCCCTTTTTGACGAAAGCGACACATGCTTGGCAAATTAAACACACACACTTGGACTTTTTCATCGTAAAAAAATATGCCGTCTCCCACTCATTGTGAAAGTTGTAAGTTTTTTGTTTCTTGACACTTGGTCCAGCACTCATTTTAACGGTGTTTATGCAATTGGACTGGAGAATGACCTTCACCCACCGATTATTCCAAATGACTGCCCCGTCACTTAAGTGACACATGCTCATAACAGCTCAGCTTACCGCAGTATGAAATTTTGGCAGAAATTAAAGTTAGCGGTATCATTTTCTGTGACATTAATTAAATATCTCTCAGAATTATTAAAGTTAAACTTTGTTATTTTTTGTTAAATGACTGGTAAACACAAAGATAAAACAAATAAATGTTGCTACCGATAAAGGTGATAACATAAAGAACGCTAATTTTTGGTAGTCGCGGTCGGGTCGGGTCGTGTGCTCGTTAGTATTGTGAAATGTAAGGTCTCTGTTGCTAGGCTAAGCTACTGGTCATTCTGCGATCTACTAAAAATTGCTCTGCGATCTACTGGTAGATCGCGATCGACGTTTTGGCCACCCCTGCTCTAGCAGAACCCAGCGGACTTTTACCAGCAAGGAATAAAGGCCCTTGTTTCGAGGTGGAGGAAAGCCGTAGAAAAGGATGGAGACTACGTGGAAAAATAAAAACTTGTTAAAAAGGTATGTAATTACTCGTGTACAAAATTTCTGGAACTTACAAGGAAACTTGGAAACTAAAAAAAAGGGCGGGCAAAATATATTGAGTGGCCCTCGTATATCTGAAAGTAGAGTAAGTTTTTAAAATTGGTATAAGATAATACATTCAGAGGTGAAAAGTCGCCAACATCCCATCAAATGTTGGCGACAGTATTGTCGCAATAAAATATACAAACAAAAAATAGTATGCAAGATAAAAAATTAAATAAATTAATAATTATACTTGTTGTAAATATAAACATGATTTTATTCTTATTGCTCTTGATTATTACAAATACAATAATGCAATACCTGTATCGCATCACTAATATCGTATAATATAACGCGTCTTAATGTTATTGTTAATATTTCTTCATAATTAATAAATGGCGACTAGGCAGGGTTGGCAGCATTCCTTATTTCTTATCTGTCGTCGATGTTTAGACTTTGAATTGTCGTCTATGGTCCTACTTAATTTAATTTAATTTAATTTAATTTAATTTAATTTTAATTCAACTACAATAAATACAAAAAATAAAATAAAATCACATCCTACAGGATAAATCAGCCAGTGAAAAAAGCATTAGAATTTCTATACACAAGTTACTGAAGAATACGACGAGGCGCGATCATTTATTTAGCTCGTTTTGTTTTTGAACTAAATACTCTGTAATCTGTATCATCCGCTCAATTTTCAATAGTTCTGAATTTTCTTCAGTCAATCGCGAACACTGTCGCTCTTTTTCAGCCAAATTCTGTTTTTGTGCCTTGTTCAGCGGCTCTAGTCTGTTAATTTGATCTCGGAGACCGCCACATTCATGTTAACAGGTACTTAGAGCAGCTTCAGCTGTATGCAACTGTTCAGAGAGATGCTGATATCTATGTTCACTTTCACAAATACTCGCACGCAATTCTAGCACACAATAGACAGACATATACACAATAAACCTCGAAAAATAAAAATTTTGTTAAAATTTTACATGAATATTTTCAATTAAAAAACATGTGAACCTTCTACGGTTTTATTGAGATGTTGGCATTGCTTATGAGATTAGGAATCAAAGTACGGAATGTAGACTGCAACACGGTAATACTTTAATAGAATAAGGTAATACGGTAATAGAAATTGGTATTAACTGATGTAATTCTTCATATTCAAATTTAACGATTTTCACGTACTCTGACACTTTAAGGGTGTCACTCGAGTGTTCCGTCGACAAACAGTGTAAATTAATACTCTTCAGATGTTCAGCAAAAATTTACGACACTTATAAAGTGTGTGGCCAGATTACACTCATATTGGTGTCACTCTAACACCTCATTGTCTCTTAGTGTACCTAAATCTGGCTCTGAATAGGTGTAAATGAAATGCACTTTATATATATATATATATATATATATATATATATATATATTTATTTATATTAACGTAAAGAACGACGCTTGTATAGGAGAATATTCCGCGCAAGATGAGGAGAGAGAACGAAACAAATGAAAAAATTAGGTAACCACCCGGGAATCGAACCCGGGATCTTCCGATTGCCGGTCAGATATGATAACCATTACACCATGGGCCTCACTCGAACAAATGCCGCAATTCTCCTACATACGCGCAGAAACCAATGCCCCAAGGGGGCACCTTCCGCATGCCGTACATTATATACATTTTAACTGCAAACACGCAGTATAATTAACGTAAAGAACGACGCTTGTATAGGAGAATATTCCGCGCAAGATGTAATGGTTATCATATCTGACCGGCAATCGGAAGATCCCGGGTTCGATTCCCGGGTGGTTACCTCATTTTTTCATTTGTTTCGTTCTCTCTCCTCATCTTGCGCGGAATATTCTCCTATACAAGCGTCGTTCTTTACGTTAATTATACTGCGTGTTTGCAGTTAAAATGTATATAATGTACGGCATGCGGGAGGTGCCCCCTTGGGGCATTGGTTTCTGCGCGTATGTAGGAGAATTACGGCATTTGTTCGAGTGAGGCTCATGGTGTAATGGTTATCATATCTGACCGGCAATCGGAAGATCCCGGGTTCGATTCCCGGGTGGTTACCTCATTTTTTTCATTTGTTTCGTTCTCTCTCCTCATCTTGCGCGGAATATTCTCCTATACAAGCGTCGTTCTTTACGTTAATTATACTGCGTGTTTGCAGTTAAAATGTAAGTATATATATATATATATATATATATATATACACATATACACTGTATATTGCTGCCATTCGGCCAAATAGGCCGGATATCCGGCCCATCCCTAGTAATAAGCAGCAGTGATTTTGGCATTTTGATCAACAAAAACAATCTCTGACTTCCTTAACTTTGAAATAAAGCTGGAAACCATGACTTTTTGAAAAAAATGCAGACGTTCCCTGCAAAGTCGATCTAGACTGATCCTGTCTTCCATAAACTCCGTCATTTTGTGTGCTTATTGTTGAAGCAACCGTAAAGGTCTTCTCGTCGCTGAACCATATTTTTGACACTTCTCTGTCTGGGAATCGATCTAACAGAGCACGACATTTTTCAACTCTTGCTTGTTTATTTGATGCAGAGAGCTTATGAACTTCGACTCTTTAAAAACATTTAAGACCCAGATCATCTTTTACTATACGACGAAAACGAGAGCGAGAAATACCAGTAGTTTTTTAAATTTCTCTAACGGACTTGTGGGTGTCGGGCCGTTCTTTTTGACTGCATATCATGGATGAAACCGTGTCAATATTTTCTTCAGTACGTGATGTTTTTGGCCTTCCACTGCCTTCTTCGCGTTTGGTCGACCTTGTGATATCGATTTTCTTTGAGATATTGAAGTCCAGGTATCGTCCATCGTTTATTTGGAACTCTTTCTTCATTCGTTTTGCACCCCCAGTGTTTCTCCTTACGCAGGTTTGATATCAATGCTTCATCTTCCAAAGAATATTTCATTGTTATAACTTGTTCACCAACTATAGCAGAATGATGGTCTGAAATGAAAAAGGAAATAAATAAATTAGTTTGTGTAAAAATTAGGAAAATTAATTATTTATGGAGAAACTGACTGTCATCTGAAAGTATCAGTTGCTGACTTTGACCGCCTTTCAATTGAGCACCATATTCTGATACCTCCCTCCAGTTGTGAGCCTGTACCTCTACTCCTGGGGCGTTGAATCTAGATTCAAAGCCAGCGTTTGAAAGAGTAAGAGTATGGGTACAACATACGGCCTCAGCAATAAGATCAATATACAGGGTGAGCTACAATATTTTTTCAAAAGTTGGATAATAGTTTTTTTGGCCCACCCGTTATATTTGGCATCGTAAATAACACTGTTTCGTATGGTGTCATTCTGTTACGTTTTGTTTATTTACAGTATAAAATCAATCAGTTCAACACAAACCCAAAACAACCTTTTTTTTTATCGGTTGCAAACAAGGAAGTAATTTCTCCGATGTTAATTTAACTAATTCGGAACCTTTTTTTTTTAATCTAAAGAGAATTGAAAGTCTTCGTTAAGTGCGTCCCACATACTCTTCATTCGCTGCAAAAATGGGCAAAAACTGATCTTCAGATGCGAATAAATATTTATTCTGAGACAAATGAAAAACTGTCGTTAGAATGAGGTCGTTATTAAAGAAAAAAAGAACGGTAATTTTTGTTAATTAACGTCTGATTTGTAATGAAAACAATCTTTTTTTTGACATTAAACTGAGAGTAAATTAGCGAAAAATCAAAATCATTGAAAATACCAGTATAAAAGCAAATTTAGGAGTCGATGTTTGCAAAATATTCTTTTTTTTAAGTAACATTTTCTCTCTGAATGTAATTTATTTTCGGCTGATATAACCTTGCTGTTTCGTGCGTTGGTCTCTCTTCACACGAAGGTCAAGCTGGTGTCCCCGCCTTTAGGTCTGGCTTGGTGAACGAGCGAGTTGCTTTCTTGCGCTCTCCACCGTACATAGCCAGGTACACCCGGCTCATCTGGTACTGCCCTGAGCCAGGCATCTAGTCTTCTCTTGAAGACTTCAACTTTGACCCCTGTAACGTTTCTGAGGTTCTTTGGAAGCTGGTTAAAAAGTCTTGGCCCCCTGGCAACCAAGCTATTTTCCTTCACTGTTGAGGAGGGCCCTTGTCGAGCCTTTAATTTGGGAACACTACACATTCTGCCTTTCCTGTTTTCCAGTGTTGTTTGGATGGTAATTGGGTTTAGTTTGAAGTTTGGTACCAGTTTTTCGATCATTTTCCATATGTAGATTATGGTGTACCTCTCTCTTCTTCTTTCCAGGGAGTACAGATTTAGTTTATGTAATCTTTCCCAGTAGTTAAGTTCTTTCCAGCCATCAATCTTGGCTGTGAAATGTCTTTGCGTTTCTTCTAGTTTATTAATTTCTTCCTTTTTATATGGGGACGTGAAAACTGAGCAGTATTCAAGTTTTGGTATAATCAGTGTTTTTAGCAGGGGAATCATTATTGTCCTGTCCCTTCTTCCGAATGTTCTTAAGAGCACCTGTCCCGCGACTCTTTATGCTTTATTTATCGCTATCTGATTTTGTGTTTCGAATTTCGCATCATCTGTCATTATTACCACCAGGTCGATCGCTTTCGTGCTTCTCTGAATTTCCTCTCTATCTGGAGCATAATATGCATTCTGTTTAAGTTCCTCTTTTCTACCATATCTCAAGAGCTGAAATTTCTCGGTGTTAAATGACATGTTGTTGTCTTCTGACCATTCGTATATTTTGTTCGTGTCCCTCTGCAAGGCCTTCACTTCATTTACATCGCTGATTTTTCTGCTGATCTTTGTATCGTTTGCAAAGGATGTTACTATACTGTTGTTGTTTACTCCGCTGTCTATGTCTGTTAGCATGATAATGAACAGGAGTGGGGCCAGTACTGTCTCTTGTGGTACTGAGCTGCGTACTTCCGATTCTGATGATGATATACCTTGAATTTTGACGACCTGTAGACGTTCTCTAAGGAAGTTGTAGATCCATTTTCCCACTTTGCCTGTTATTCCCATATATTTCATTTTATGTGCTATTATACCGTGATCACATTTGTCGAAAGCTTTAGCAAAATCTGTGTATATGACATCGTAGTTGTCATTGCCTTCCAATGCATCTAGGATATTGTTGTAGTGTTCTATTAGTTGTGATAGGCATGATCTACCTGATCGGAATCCGTGCTGATTTTCGTTGAATTTTTCCAGTGTCTCCTCCAAGAAATCATAAGTTTTCTCTCAACTATTCTTTCAAATACTTTGGTGAGGTGGGGCGTCAATGACACTGGGCTATAGTTCTTTGCTTGAGATCTGTCCCCTCCTTTATATATAGGGACAATGTTTGCTCCTTTCAAGATGCTCAGTATTTCCCGTGTTTAGGGATCTTCTCCATATCCAGTTTAGAGGTATAGAGTATAGAGGTATTTTTACAGTTTTTATCAATAATGCGTTCCAATTGTCCGGACCTGCAGCTGAATGTTGTTTCATTTGTCCTATAGCGCTCGCTATATCTTCTGGGATAAAATTAAAGTCTGTTATACACTCTCCTTGCAATTTCTCTTCAAAGAATGCATCTATGTCAGGTATCGCTTTGTCACTTTTGATATTTCTTTTGGGTCGTCGGTTAGTTCATTATTTCTCTTCCTTAAGGGCCCAATAGCGGCGGGCGTTTTTGTTTTCCTTTCGCATAGCTATAGAAGTATTTTGGATTTTCCTTTATTGCTTCTACCGCCTTTTCCTCTTCCCTCTCTGTATGGTCCTTAATCAGGGCTTGTATTTCCCTGTCGATACCCTCCAATTTTCTTGTATTACATTCCTGGCATTATCTCCGCAGTTGCCTAACTTCGCCTCCACTCTCTTTTGCGGAATAGTCTTCTCTTTTGCCTCTCTAGCCAGTTCCTCTTTCCTGTTGGTTGTGATTTCGGAGCATATTTTTCTAAAATTCTCAGCGTTTTTTCTTCCAAGGTTGTTAGCATTTCTTCAGTTGTTTTATTCTCTAAAACTGTTCTCCACTCTACAGTATTTGGGCCATGTGCGATCTGATTGCTTCCCAATTTATAGTCTTGGAGTTTAAGTTAAAGGCCCCAAATTTGCTTCTTTCCTCAATATGTGGATTGTCTTTTAATGTTGTCGTCATATATGTTGATATCTCGATTAAGTTGTGGTCTGAGATAATGGTTGGAGTTATTTTTATATCAGCAATCAAGTTCGTGTTATTCGTGAATACCAGATCCAGGCAGTTATTTTTTCTGGTATTTTCTGTTATCTCCTGTGTCAGCATGAACTCATTTGTGAGAGCCATCAACATTTTAGCTTGCTCCTGGTCTTCTCTTGTGCCCCCCTTGTCCTGTTGTAATATATATATATTAGGGATGGGACGAATAGTATTTTTTTGATATTCGTGAATGCGAATGCGAATGCAAATAGTACATTTCAACAAAAGCGAAGGCGAATAGTTTATAGCTTTAAAGTATTCAAAGTATATATATATATATATATATATATATATATATATATATATATATATAATAGAGATAATGATAATAGATAGAAATAATGGATAGATAATCTTTTTTGTATTATGAATTAACTACAGGAAAATTACTGTGTGTACTCACCGATTGGAAAGATGCGTGCAGCAAGTTATATACCGTACAAATTTTAGTCGTGCAATTTTGCACGTTACCAGGATGCGGGACGGGGACACAACTCGCTAAGCATCCCACCACCACTTCCCCAACCTCCGCCCGGTGATGGTCAAGAATCACTTACTGGTCTCTGTATTTGAAGTTAATTATTGGCAAATTGGATTTTAAAAACAAAAGAATTTCCGCTTTTTCAGATTTCAGTCGGTTTCTTAAGGGGTCAAAATAAGTCCTGCAGCACTAAAGAGTCTTTCGCTTGGCACACTGGTTGACGTGCATGCTAAATAGGTTCTAGCCAACCTGGTCAGTTCCGGGTATTTCTCTTTGTGCAGTTTCACCATTCCAAATACTCTTCGTCGTGGCTGAATCTTTTTTTTATGCTATATTCCTCAATTTGCTTCATAGTTTTTTGAATTTCAAGTTCAGAACCATCATGTTTCGAATCCATTTCTTCTTCACTACTGTCTTTATAATATCAATAGTGCTTTGTAGTGAAAAAAATTTCAACTTGAACCTTGGATCAAGAAGTGTTTTCTTTTTCTAAGGAACTAAATCGTTCCGAAATTTGAGAAAGCATTGTCTCCTTCATTTCCTTTATTCCTTCAGCATTCTTTTTCTTTATTGTATCAGTTAATGAAGTTATCAAAGGAATTACGTCTGATATTGACGAATTCGCTCTGCTCAACTTTTTCGTTATTACTTCTAATGGTTCGAGGAGTTCAGTGCATTTTTTCATAATATCAATGTCAGTGGGAGTTAATTGTGGTATCTTACCATTTGCTGCATATAAACATAAAGGTTCTTTCAGTTCTTGCGTTCTTTTTAACATGTAATAAGTGCGATGATTCCACATTTCACGAAGCCCAAGTTTGTCGGCCGTTCTCCCGAGATGGCCCGGTGAAGTAGATAGTTAGTTTTATACACTCCATCTCACATAACCCGTTATCAACGGCTCATCTGGGTTTGTTCTGAGCCAGACGTATAATCTTACTTTGAAGATGTCTGTCGCAGCACCACTCGTGTTCCATAGCTCCTTGGCATCTGTTTAAGCAGTCTTTGTCCTCTCGCAACAAGACTATTTTCCTTCAGGATTGTGTATGTTCCCTGACTAACTTTTAATTTGGGGGATGACACAGTCTTCCTTTTCTACTTTCCACTGATTTTTGTTGGGTTATAGGGTTCAGAGTAAGAATAGGGACTAGTTTCTCCATTATTTCCAAGTGTAAATAATGATGTATCGTTCCCTTCTTCCTTCCAGTGAATATAGGACTATTCCTTCCCCAGTAATTTATTTCTTTGCACCCTTTGATCTTGGCTGTGAAGCTTCTCTGAACCCATCTATCTAATGTCATCTTTTTTATATGGACATGTTAGGATCGAACAGTACTCCAACATGGTTATGATCGGCTATTTCAATAGAGTAGTCGTCACATTCCTATCACTCGCTTAGAGGTTCTCAGTGTCTGCATTTATTCTTTTTGTTCTGTTTACTGCTATCTTATCTTGTGTTGTAAATCTCGTATATATATATATATATATATATATATATATATATATATATATATATATATATATATATATATATATATATATATATATATATATATATATATATATGTTCGCCACCAGTTTTGGCTCTCCTCCCATTTCATTGCCAATCATGGTGAACTAGCTTACAATTTTTTTATCCTAAATGACCTGGAGCAGATTACCCTACTCGTATCCCCGGTTGCAATAGAAATAGGCCCAACATTCTGGATTTATTTATTACCTCTCATCCTTCTCCTTACTCTGTGAAACCTTTCTCTTCGTTGGGGACCTCCGATCACAATCTTATAGCTGTTTCCTGTCCTATCGCATCACTATTGGTGCGTCCTTAGGCAGTACTTCTGTGATTTCCTATGGAATGCTTATTGCATCCGTGGTCGGGGCCCTTCTGGCTGTGCTGAGCTTATCAGAGATTTGATTCTCTCGGGCATGGAGGTGTACATCCCATATTTTATCACTACTCTTAATGTTAAAACACCTTCGTTTAACTTGTTCTAATGCTATTCGCAACAGAGTGTATTCAGTATGAATATGTCATTTGTGCAATAAGAAAGGTGTACCTTTGGCGTGGTTCACAGACCCCGAACCAGACTCAGAAAGCTAGTGTGTGTGTGTGTGTGTGTGCGTGCACAAAAATATACACATTCATTATATACATAGATATGTACATGTACAAATAATCGAGGAAAAAGCTAATGAGGTCGTAAATTTACAAAATAGTAAAGCTGTCAAGAGTTTGTTCGTCATATCCACAACTAATAAAGTCAAATTCATGAAGCTTTTCTCAAAATCTAAATGGATAGTGAACTTAAAATAAGTGTAGAGGTCTCAATGACGTTAAATGTATAAAATTACTTACATGTTGTAATGTGATGGTAGAATGAAGAGAGATAAGTACGCTCTGCTTTTATTTAAAGTCTAAATTTACTTACCAAGTTGCTTCTAAAAAATTACTTTGGTCTTGAATGATTGGGGTTCCGAAATCAGGATCTTATATAAGGAATCAATTGCTGTGAATGATGTCACATTTCCAGGAAATTTGTGGGTGGAACTTAGTGAAACGCTGCGACTTTCAGTTTTGAACTTTTTATTGAAAAGAGGAAATCTGTGAATTCAACTTTTGCATTTCCATATTTAAAAGAAGTTTCCATGATCAATGTTTGAGCTGTGTGCGTTGTAATAATGCAATTCAAAAGTAATTAAGATATATATATATATATATATATATATATATATATATATATATATATATATGCTTTGGCTGGTGATCTTAGTTATATATTATGCTACCGACCGAAATGTTCATTCTGATGAAGGTCAAGCTTGTACCACTTTAGGTCTACAGTTTAACGTGAAATGCGAACCACGTTCCATATATATATATATATATATATATATATATATATATATATATATATCCTGATAGACGAATTTCAATAAAGCTATATGGAATTAATACATAGTAAACATAATTAAGAGATTGAAACTCATTTCTCCATCGTATATTTCATCAGAATTGTCAAAAAACAAAAAAAATTATAAACAACGTTATATGATGATGGTTTGCAGAGAAAAGAATTATCCTCATGCATATAAACTGTGTTAACAAGATTTTAGTGTGTCTAATCTATAGGGTAGCAAACGGGGTGATACGATATTGTTAAAGATCATACATAGCCATAATTATAATCACAATATTTGTTTAGTGGTAACAAATTATTAAGCCTATTATCATTGTTATTGTTATTATAGTTATGTACTACATCACAAACATAGATAATAACTTATCTCCTGTAATACATTATTTATTTATAAATTAATAATGTCTCATTAGCTCTAAAATAGCATAAGGTTTCACATCATTTCTGAAAAATTACAAATCTTAAGATTTAGAACATTTTGGACGTGAATCTGTGACAAACGCAAATCACAGTAGGTACGAACCTACAGCCTTACACTCTGAATAACCTGCAAAGAAATCGTGTGTGTGTGTGTGTGTTTCCCTTCAGCAATACATACCAAATTAAAAACTTGAATTTCTTTCAATCTTTTTTTTCCTTTTTGGTTTCCGTACTAAGCTTTAACACCAATAAGAAAGTGAAGCTGTGTAGCAACATTTTATTGTATTGTAGGCCTAATACTGATACGGTACTTAAAATGAACTAG
>JAJOZX010000222.1:1182500-1195000 GCA_023014485.1 Bathynomus jamesi | reverse complement strand
ACACCTTCATGGCATACTACATGAACAACCCCCTCTCGCCATCGACACCCATACCCTGTACCACGCTACTACATATATAACAGTCTTTGTTCCCCTTTTTTTCCACTATACTATATCAAAGACTCGGGGGGAGATAGAGAATATTCATTATTATTGATTAGTGTTTTCATGTTGATGCCTTTATTTTTCATGTATGTGTTTATGTTTTGTTTGTATGTTTCAGAGTTCCATCATTGTTTAGCGTTATGGATATTGGTCAATAAACTTAATAACAAAAAGTGGAATCTTATTTAAGGATTCAAAACGAATTGTTAGGAGAATCAGTGGAAATCTTGTATACAATACTTTTGGGTACAATCACATGAGGTTCTTTCCCAATCTTGTAAGATAAACGTTTCATTCCCGGGACTGGGCTGGACCTTAATTCTGGTGGAGACAAAAGAGTATACATTAATTCCAAACCAGCATGAATTGTATATAGATGCGCAGACGCAATTAACTGCCTGAATAATAATAATGTAATATGGGTAAATTTCCTTCCCAGTGGCAAAGATCACGTGACGGCGGAGACTTACAGCTTTTCGAACTATCTAAGACAGGGTTTCATAACTTTTTTTTTTGCCCGCGACCCAAATTATAGCCGTGGCGGCAGCTCGGCGACCCCCCTATATATATATATATATATATATATATATATATATATATATAGAGAGAGAGAGAGAGAGAGAGAGAGAGGAGAGAGAGAGAGAGAGAGAGAGAGAGAGAGAATACCAACTAAAATGAAGGTAAGTAAAACAATATAACAACACTAATAGATTCACAAAATAGACAAAATGAGACAAATAATTCAACTTGAACATAAAATTCAATAAGGAAACAGATTTATTCGTAAGATTTTATTAATGAGAACTTTGGCTTTGCACTAATTTAGACAGATCTTCAAAACGTGGTGTTTTTGACGAAAGGCTGCAACGCGAGTCATGTTCAGGTTGCAGTCGGCTTCGTAGTTTGGTTTTCGTGACCTTAAGTGCCGAAAATCCTGCCTCGCACAAGTACGTCTTAATAAATGGCAGAAGCACTTTCGGGGATTCTCCTCCTAAAATTGGTTTTTGTTTATGAACATTTATCCAGAACGCACTCAGCGATTGTTTTTGGTTTTTGAAAGCATATGAAAGTGTCTCGTCATTAGTGATATTTGACATTTCCTCCGTCAAATCTTCGGCGTTTATATCAAACGGGTTGCGCACCCAGCTGTATTTGGTCACATCCTCAGGGATATAATGGTTGAATTCTACGATAAGTTTTAACAAATGTTCCGAGGCAATATTTTACACGTAGGTAAAGGTAGTACCTGCTTCGTCCTCCAGAAGCAAATTCAAGGTTGGAAAAGAAGAAGTCTTTCCTCTCTTTTGTCTTCCACAATTTCAACTTGTTCTTGAATGCCGTCAGTCTCTCCGCTAGTCCAATAACTGTCTGATCACGACCTTGCATTGAGATGTTCGAGTCATTCACTTCGGTGAAGATATCCGCGAGGTAGGCCACTCGCAGTATCCACTTCAAATCGGAGAATCTTGAGGCCAGGTGATGAGATTTATCTACCAACAAAATTTACACCTCACTGCGCAATTCTACCAATCGTTGAAGCACTTTTCCTCGCGATAGCCACCTGACCTCTGAGTGATACAATAAATGCTCATGCTGCGAACCAAAATCAGAGCGCATCTGACGAAAAAGTCTGGAATTGAGAGACCTTGCTTTGATGAAATTCGCTATTTCAATAACCTCTTTCATCACAATCCCCAATTCGGTGACAATCTCTTAGCAGCAAGATTCTTCGATGGAGACGGTGAATAATCCTGACTTGCTCATTGACTTCCTTTACTCTGGCAGCAAAACTTTTACGTGCAGCGAGCTTTGCTGGTGCACCATCAGTACACACACACTGAAACAGTGATCCCAGTTCAATCTTTCTTCTTTAAAGAATGAATCCACGATATTGAAAATTTACTTTCCGGTTGTGGTGGTATATAACGGTCGGCAAAACAGGAACTCTTCTTCCATATCTTTCAGTCCTTGGTAGCGTACGTACGCCATAAGTTGGGCATCGTCACCGGCATCAGTAGATTCATCTAGCTGAAGGCTAAATTGCCCACTCATTTTTAAGGCTGTAATCACCTGCCCTTTGATGTCATTTGAGATGTGATAGATACGCGAACGAATCGTATCATTCGACAATGGAATCTGGTCGATCTTTCTGACGGCGTCCTTTCCACAAAAATATGCACCGTGTCAACTGCTGCAGGTTTCACTAATTCTTCGCCAATACTGTGTAGGTTCTTTTGTCTCGCGATCCTCCAAGCTACATAATAAGAAGCCAGTGTAGCTTGTTGGAGAGAATATGACATTTTGGTGGTCGGAGCATCCAGCCGTTGTTGTTTGATCTGTCGTTCTTTGCTTTTGAAGAAACTTCGGTCTTGATTTAAAAAAGCTCCGTGCTTTCCTTCGAGATGTCGCCTGAGTTTGTTCTCCTTGAATGACTCAGTGCTCAGGACTTCCCCACAGATGACACATTGCGGTTTGTCTGTTCCGTGATCAGTGACATACGTAAATCCTATATCGAGGAAGTCTTCTTTGTACTTTCATTTTGCCATACTAGCTGGGTACTATATCAAATTATATATCAAATATCAAGAAATATATAAAAATCTGAAACACAAAACAAGAAAATTAATATTTAATTTGTAACAAACAAGAAAGTTAGCAAAAAAAAAAAAAACAGACATAAGCGTAAAGTCAAGAACTGACACATGAAATAATAGAAGCAATGAAAGTTGTCGAATCGCAACTAAACATTAAAACAAGTTTCTTGAGACCCTTGGTGACCCAATCCGAATGGCATGACAACCAAACTTTTGGTCGGGACCCAGGGGTTAAGAACCCCCGATCTAAGGGTTGGGCTACGTAGTGGCCAGTGTCGTAACACCGCTTCCCGTCGATCAGTTAAGTTAAGCGACAGTGGGTATGATTAGTAGTTGGATGGGGTAGTAGGGGTACCGTCTTCCGCGTCTAGCTTATGAAGCGACCCGTGGTTTGGACTTAAACGTAAAGCTGTAGGTCCCCTCCGTCATACGACCTTAGATGTCGCGAAAGAGGTTAAACAACTTTGTCATTACATTACTACGTAAGGGTAGAGGACGCAGAGGATGATCACCTGTCCAATTACTACCCACACCCAAAGTCTCTTAACGTCGCTAATCTAACGGGAAGCGACGTTGCGACGTGACCCTTGAAAATAAACGCCCGAAGTCTCACCATTTGGCTAATAATAATCATAATATGATATCACGCGCATGTCTTCATTCCAAAGTAATATATATATATTTTTATATACATACACCTTTCAACCTTTCAAATGTTCCGTGCGATGATTCCTCATTTCACGAAGGTCAAGCTTGTCGTCCCTCCTCTCGAGTTGGCCTGGTGAAGTAGTGAGTTGGTTTCTTGTACTCTCCACCTCACATAGCCAGGTACGCCCGGCTCATCGGGGGATTGTTCTGAGCCAGGCGTCTAATCTTCTTTTGAAAATGCCCACCGCAACATCACTCGTGTTCCGGTCTTTGGGCAGCTGATTAAACAGTTTTGGTCCTCTCACAACAAAACTATTTTCTTTCAGGGTTAAGGATGTTCCCTGTCTAGCCTTTAATTTGGAAACACGACACAGTCTTCCTTTTCTACTTTCCACTGTTGTTTGGGGAGTTACAGGGTTCAGAGCAAGATTAGGACTAGTTTTTCCATTATTTTCCAAGTGTAAATAATGCTCTCTCTCTCTCTCTCTCTCTCTCTCTCTCTCTCTCTCTCTCTCTCTCTCTCTCTCTCTCTCTCTCTCTCTCTCTCTCTCTCTCTTTCCAACGAATACAGGTTTAATTCGCGTAACCTTTCCCGGTAATTTAGTCCTTTGCACCGATTGATCTTGGCTGTGAAACTTCTCTGAATCCCTTCTAGCTGTCTAATGTCTTCTTTTTTATATGGGCATGTTAGGACCGAGCAGTATTCCAATCTGGGTATGATCAGTGTTTTCAGTAGAGGAACCATTATAGTCCTATCCCTTCGTTTAAAGGTTTTCAGTATTTTCTCAGTTATTCCCTTTGCTCTGTTTACTGCTATCTTATTTTGTGGTTCACATTTCGCATCATCAGTCATTACAACCCCTAAATCTTTAGCTTTAGAATTTCTCTGAATTTCCTGTCCATTTGGGGTATAATATTACATGGATTTTAAGTCCTTTCTTTTTCCGTACCGTAACAGCTGAAATTTCTCAGTGTTAAATTTCATATTGTTGTCTTCCGTCCACTTGTAGATTCTGTTCATGTCGGTTTATAGAGATCCTATATCTTCTGGGTTTCTTATTTTTCTACTGATCTTTGTGTCATCGGCAAAGGATGTTACTGTGCTGTCTATGGTAACGTTCTCATGTACGTCAGTTAGCATGATTATGAAGAGTAGTGAAGCTAATACTGTTCCTTGTGGAACTGAGCTGAGGACCTCTGATTCTGATGAAGATACTCCTTGTACTGTAACGACTTGCCGCCGCTCACTAACGAAATTATATATCCATTTCTCTACTTTTCCTGTCATTCCCATATATTTCAGTTTATGTATCATGATTCCATGGTCACACTTGTCGAACGCTTTTGTAAAGTCTGTGTATATTACATCATAGTTTTCATTACTTTCCAGTGCATCAATAATGTTGTAGTGTTCCATTAGTTGTGATAGGTATGATCTGCCTGACCGAAACCCATGTTGGTTATCATTTAATTCTTTCTGAGTTTCTAAAAAAGTCATAGATTTTCTGTCTAACTATTCTTTCAAATATTTTAGTGAGATGAGATGTAAGCGACACTGGCCTATAGATTTTGGCCTCGGATCGATCTCCTCCTTCATATATTGGGACTATGTTCGCGCTCTTCAAGATGCCCGGTATTTCTCCTGTGTCTAGTGATTGTCTCCATCTCCAATATAGGGGCTCAGCGATTGCATTCTTGCAGTTTTTGATTAGTGTGGCATTCCATTTATCCGGTCCTGCCGCTGAGTGTGCTTTTAGTTTCCCTATAGCTTATGTAATATTCATCTGTCGTAAAGTCGAAGTCCGTTATACTTTCCCCTTGTAGTTCTTCAAAGAACACGTTTCTATCGCATATCAGTTTGTCAGTTTTTGGGATACTGAAAGATGATTCGTACTAAGCTCTAAATATTTCAGATACTTCTGTTAGATCAGATAAAGCACTGTCTTCGTTTTTCAAAGGTCCGATAGTCGCATGGTTTTTCGACTTCTTATTTGCAAAATTATAGAAGTACTTTGAGTTAACCTTTATCGTTTCTATAGCGTCGTCTTCTTCGTTTTCTGTATGCTTCTCAATTAGTTCCTGTATGGCGCAATCGATACTCTGCAGATTATCACTTAAAATTTTTCTGATGTTGTTATCTTTACAATTACTTAATTTTGCAGTCACACTTTTTCTCTTTCAGAACAATGACCTCTTTTGTCTCTTGAACCAGCTTCTCTTTCCTCTTTGTTGTATTTTTGGGACATGTCTTTCCACAATTTCCATCGTCTTCTCCTCTAAGGTCACTAGTATCTCTTCCGTTATCTTGGCCTCGAAGATGGTTTTCCAATCTATTACTTCCATGCTGGATGCACCACCTTCCCAGTTGTTGTTGTTGTTTAGCTGATCAACCCACCCTGATCGAGCAAGCCGGCGGCACGCAGGTAACCGATCGCCCTCTCCGGAGTGGACCAGAGGTTCAGCGCACTAGTGATGTTGTGTTGTGTTCGTTGTTGTGCTAGAGCGGTACAGTCTGTCATAATGTGTTCAATTGTTTGTGGTGTGTCCTGGCACAGGTGGCAGGTGTCGTCTGTGGAGTTGTCTAGTCTGTGTTTATATGTCCGTAAGTTGGGGTGATGTCCACATCGGAATCGTGCTAAGTTAACTCGATCCGATCTGCTCAGGCTGATCTCTGACCTGTTAATGAGTGGCGGCTTCACACCTAGGACCGCATTTGGACCGAGTCGTGTCAGTGCTTTGTGGGTTAGGTGTGTGTGTATGTGTTTTCTGTACTGTGTGATGTGTGTGGGGCGTGGTATGGAATGGAGTATTTGATTATAATGTCTCTCTGGTGTTACCTTAATGGTGCGAGGTGTCGGTGCATGATTGTACATGTAGTGGCAGGGATGTTGTGGGTTAGTTGTCGCTGCTGCCATGAATTGTGTTCCTCTCGTCTAAATGTTCCTTAACTTTCAGTATTTTTGTTTCTGTGTGCAGGTGTGTGGAATGTTGGTGTTGTTTAGTGTAAGCTATGGAGTTATCTGGTGTTCTTTTGTATTGCTTGTAAGCAAGGTGATGGTTGATTTTGTGGGCGCTACTTTGAGTCTATTGTGTATGAGCCATTCTTATATACTGTTTATGTATGTTTGTAGGTTATTTGTAGCGGTGTCGATGTTGTTGTGGGTGGATGTTAGAGTGATGTCATCTGTATATGATGATAAGGTAAGCTTGTTATCTATGGGTGTTGGAATGTCATGCATGTATAAGTTGAACAGTGTTGGTGAGAGAACAGAGCCTTGAGGGACCCCGTTCGGAAAAAGCTTGTGTTTGGATGACTTGCCATTAAATGTGACATGTGAGTATCTTTCTGAAAGATAGTTGCTCAGCCACCTTTTGGTGTTATTGTGCATGTTTGTGTTGAGTATTTTGTTTATAAGAGGGAAGCGTGGGATAGCATCAAATGCTTTACTAATGTCTATTGTTGCTAATAGTGTACGTTGAGCTGGTCATCTGGAGTTGATGCCATCCATGATGTGCTGCGTGAGGTTAGTGAGTAATGTCGTGGTTGAGCGGTGAGGTCTGAATCCATGATGAGTAGGCGATAGTGGTATGTGTGGGTTGGTGATTTGTAAGATTAGTCTTTCTGTTACTTTGGAAGGTGTGCATAGTAAAGTAATGGGTCTATAGGAAGCTGGTTCTGTTGGATTTTTGTTTGGTTTGAGTAGTGTAATAATGTTACCTTGTTTCCATATGTCAGGAATAATACAGTGTTGGTAGAATATGTGCTGATATTTGTGAGAGCTAGTATTCCCTGTCGGCCCAAGTGTTTAACCCTATATGGACAATTGTTACAAATTTCTAACCTTTCATATACACGCATTTATAACTTCACCCTACAGAAAATTCTGTCCATAGAGGGTTAAGGTGTATGTTAGATAAGTTGTCTGGTCCAGTAGCCTTCGAATTCTTAATGTTTTTGATGATCTTGGTGGTCTGTTCTGTATTGATGGGTGTAATGGTCGTGTCGAGTCTGTAGGTTTTCTTGTGCCTGGCTGTTTGTCTGTCTGCGTGTTTCTGGTTGTTGTCTTTGTTTATAGCTTTGGAGTGAAAATTAAAAATTTCGAATTTGCTTCTTTTTGTTGTTCGTGTTCTTTCCTTTCCTGTTGCTTTTACTGTATATTGGTTGTTATTTCGATAATGTTGTGATCCGATATTATAGTTGGGGATATTTCTACATTATCAATTAGGTTGCTGTTGTTTGTGAATACCAAATCTAGGCCTCGGTGGTGTAGTGGTTAGCGTCGCTGACTACGAATCCATCGGCCCCAGGTTCGAGACCCGACGGCAGCCGGCGCACACAAAACCCAGCTGTTCATCCTTCCACACAACAAAGAAAGTGGTTGGTAAATAAATAGGTACCCTAGGTGGCCTAGTGGTTAAGACGCTGGGCTGCTGATGGGGCGTGGTTCGGATTCCACGTTAAACTGTAGGTCTAAGGTGGAGTGAAAAGCTTGACCTTCGTCAGAATGAACAATTCGGGCGGAAGCTAACCAAAGGTCACCAAAGTTGTTTTCTGTTATTTTTTCTATTAACATAAATTCATCAGCTAGAGCTAGTAGCATCTTTACCTGCTCCTGGTCTTCCCGTGTGCCC
Source organism: Bathynomus jamesi (assembly GCA_023014485.1). Taxonomy (NCBI): domain Eukaryota; kingdom Metazoa; phylum Arthropoda; class Malacostraca; order Isopoda; family Cirolanidae; genus Bathynomus; species Bathynomus jamesi. The sequence goes on along the minus strand of JAJOZX010000222.1, from coordinate 1,187,021 downwards.
CCCTTGTCCTGATGTACATATATTTTTTCCTATCCTTTTATATTTCATGAATGGAAAATTAAAATCACCAAAGAGAAAAAATATTTGGGGTTGAAGAGTGTAGATCTTTTATATATATATATATATAAAACATATATATATGAAAACAGTCATCCCGCGTAATGCCTGGCACCATTAATAATAAGCATGACAATTTATTAACCTAACCTAACCTTTACAAAGTGATGAAGAAAGGTCACACGCATTACGCGAAGTGAATGGTTTCACACATTGACTATATATATATATATATATATATATAAAATGGGCGGTCAGAAAATAAGTTTACACGGCGTATAATTTCGTAACTAAAGGACCTACATCGATTATGTTTCTATCAGGTGAATTCGTTAATCATTGTTGGCAACACTGCACGTCGATTCGGCTGCCATCTACCGTACATTGGTTATACGAGTCAGTTGAACATGGCGGCTCGACTGGAACAGTGCCCCGTCATTTCTGCAACGATATTTTGAGTCTGTCAGTGGTCAAGAATTCTCGAGCGCATTGTCACAGGGGACGAGACATGGGTTCATCACCGTGCTCCGGAAACAAAACGTGCCAGCATGGAATGGAAACATCCTGGGTCCCCGCGACCAAAGAAGTTCAAGATTGTGAGGTCTCCTGGCAAAGTGATGGTTACCCTGTTTTGGGACCACAAAGGCGTTTTGCTCGCAGACTTCATGCAAAAAGGCACAACAATCAATGCAGCTACATATTGTTCAACACTGGAACGTTTACGAGCGGCCATTAAACGTAAACGTCCTGAACTGCTCCGTATGGCAGGGCACTGTTCCAGTCGAGCCGCCATGTTCAACTGACTCATATAACCAATGTAAGGAAGATGGCAGCCGAATCGACGTGCAGTGTTGCCAACAATGATTAACAAATTCACCTGATACAAACATAATCAATGGAGGTCCTTTAGTTACGAAATTATACGCCGTGTAAACTCATTTTCTGACCGCCCCTCGTGTGCTTATATTATATATATGTAAAGGGAAACCGCCATAAACGAGGGGACGAAGGCAATGCTTGGAAGCTGCAAGTAATGAAAATTCAGTGTGATAAAGTAGGAACATTGTTGGCTTGTGATTACTTGCAGCTTCCAAGCATATATATATATATATATATATATATATATATATATATATATATATGCTGCAAACCTACAAGGAAAAAGAAAAACGATTCCAAGGCCTTTCGTGTATTCAGAGCTACACCTCGTCAGGGAATGACGTCATTCCCTGACGAGGTGTAGCTCTGAATACACGAAGGGCCTTGAAATCGTTTTTCTTTTTCCTTGTGGGTTTGCAGCATTCATTCATTTCACGTGTTTAATTGCGAAATTCATGCCATATATATATATATATATATATATATTATATATATATATATATAATCGTTATAGGTTCCGTGTGTTGGTCTCTCTTCACACGAAGGTCAAGCTGGTGCTCCCGTCTCTAGGCCTGGCTTGGGGAGGAGCGAGTTGCTTTCTTGCGCTCTTCACCGTACATAGCCAGGTACACCCGGCTCATCTGGTACTGTCCTGATGAACCAGGCATCTAGCCTTCTCTTCAAGACTTCAACTTTGACCCCTATAACGTTTCTGAGGTCCTTTGGAAGCTGGTTAAAAAGTCTTGGCCCCCTGACAACTAAGCTATTTTCCTTGTGTTGAAGAGGTCCCTTGTCGGGCCTTCAATTTCGGAACATTACACATCCTGCCTTTCCTATTTTCCAGTGTTGTTTGAATGGTAATTGGGTTTAGTTTTAGGTTTGGTACCAGTTTTTCGATCATTTTCCATATGTAGATTATGGTGTACCTCTCTTTTCTTCTTTCCAGGGAGTACAGATTTAGTTTACGGAGTCCTTCCCAGTAGTTGAGCTCTTTGCAGCCATCAATCTTTGCTGCGAAATGTCTCTGAGTTTCTTCTAGTCAATTAGTTTCTTCCTTTTTATACGGGGACGTCAAGACTGAGCAGTATTCAAGTTTTGATATAATCTGTGTTCTCAGCAGGGGAATCATTACTGTCCTGTCCCTTCTTTTGAACGTTCTTAGTACCTGTCCCGCGACTCTTTTTGCTTTATTTATCGCTATCTGATCTTGTGTTTCGAATTTCGCATCATCTGTCATTATTACCCCCAGATCGATCGCATAATATATATATATATATATATATTAGACAGGCAAGTGAATACATAGACGGATGGGTAAATAATTTTGTTGAAATGTAATGGGGTTACTTCCGAGTAACCACCACCTCCGCAACATCTAAGGTGACGCGAGATCCGAACCTCCGAATTTTAACGGGAAGGACGGTCTCCAATCCAACTACTACCCAGACTGAATGTCGCTTAACTTCGCTCATCTTAGGGGAAGCGGTGTTAAGACATTGTCCACGATGTTGCACATCCCGCGTGGCAAGCTAATATTTAGTCATTGTTAGGGAATAAATGGGTATGACAAGGGTATAGGAAATAACAAACAGTTTATTTTAGGCACGTTTATTTTTTTGTTTTTTTGGTGCCATTTTTTGTTTTTAACAAAAAAAATGAAATTGAAAAATTCGTAGGTTTAAAATCTCAAAAGTTTGATAGAGAGTGACTTGGCAGGGCTTAACCCTTAAAAAAATAACAATTATAATTTATTTATTAAAATAATTAGTTAAAAAACAATAATTGTTAAAATAATTAATAATAATAATAATAATGATAATAATGATAATAATAATAATTCGTTAATTATATATATATATATATATATATATATAATTAATTAAGGTTAATTTGTAAGAAAATTCTACATTTTTTTAAAAGAATTAGTTTTTCTCGACACGTTAAGTTATTACAATTTTTTTTGTAATATTTTGAGAAGGATAATTATTTATTACACAAACGAAAATTTAATAATAATAATAATAATAATAATCTTTCATACATATATATATAATAACAAACAGAACTAAAATTCAGTTTTCGATTGATTGGGAAAATTTTCAATTTTTTTTTTAAAGTTTTTAGTTTTCATTGTTAATTTTACATCCATCTTTACTAGTGTTATCCTTTATCGGTAAATTAATCTCATTATTATCACAGATGTCTTTTACTTTAAGTTACATTAACAAATATATATATATATATATATATATATATATATATATATATGTGTGTGTGTGTGTGTGTGTGTGTGTGTGTGTGTGTGTGTGTGTTGCGGACCACTTGCCTATTATCGCGGATCTCCACATGCAATAGCATTCTCGAACACTAATGAGTTAACCGTATTTTTAACTTTATTTTATGTCAAATCAGGTTCAACCCACGAAGTACTGCAGTTAAAATTCATCACATGGAGTTCCCAAAAAATACCCTTAGCTTGAAAACTACCAAATTAGTGTCGTTAATTTTAACTTCTTGATGGGTCGGAGCTTATTTAACACAAAAGTTGGGTTATAGTAACGGTGTTTGGAGCGAGCGTATTTATTTAGAAAAGATTATTAACGGTCTGTGAAACAGTTGAGAAAAGGTACATTACAAATTCTTAATTCCCTTCACAATGGCTTCCACATCCGATCTTGAAGAGATTAAGAGTGAAATGGCAGAGGCAGAGAAATAACTCACTCTTAGTCCAGACTTAACTAGATTGATCCGACAACCCACCATAGCATCCCCTGATTCTGCCTTGCCCTCCAAGACCAAGACAAACCTCCAGAAACCCAAAAAGCAACCCAGAATTATTTCATGCTCAGGGCAAAAAAGCTCCAACCCTGCACACTACCAAAGGAGAGCGGAAACCCACAAAGACAATCTCCCCAAGCATACAGACTTTGAAGAATCTCCGACAGTCTTAAGCCAGGTGGTAGAAAAGAAATTTGATCTCTCTGTGGCCAAGACGTTTTCTCACTCCGAATACCCTGCTAACTGTGCTGCTCCTATGCAGTCCTCCCATCATGGGGTGTCTGCTTTCATCTTGCACCAACTATCACACTCCTCTCAAAGTGTTCCATCCCAGTACAAAATCCCTGAATCTATAAAAGATCACTTAGCTAGGACAAAAACTCTTACTCCTCCAAAGTTAGGAGCCATCATAGACTCATGGAAGAAGGATAATTGGGCTGAACTATATGACCCTCCAGCTCGGGTTACACCATGACTTTTCCTCCTTGCCTTAACAAAAGAGGACTCCAATGAGGTATGTCGCTACAAAATCAAAGAAACAGCTGCCAACTTTAACGTGGCAAGGACAAGATCATCCTCGTTGAGCTTTGGATGAGGCAGCTCTTCTCGTGTAAAAAAAAAAGTCTTGAAAAACCCCCCACCCCCATCCCACCCAGTTTGGAACTCAAAGTGAAAGACATTCTCAAAGAAGCCATGGAGCTGATAAATGTTTTAATGTCCACATTAAGCGTGATTAACGACTTCAATGCCGTTGTGTCTCAAGAAGTGACAAATCTCAGGAACAAGGTGCAGGGAGTGGGGACAGGT